>JAUPMG010031663.1:0-14649 GCA_031762675.1 Pachysandra terminalis | reverse complement strand
AGCATTGCTAGAAAGCACAAAGACATGAGAACATTTGAAACTCCCCACACAAAACCAGCTCCCCACTTCCTGCAGAGCTTCTCAACCACCACTGAAGTTAACCCAAGAAGAACAGAATTCAACATCAGACCAAAAGCACCCATCCTCACACCCATATGATAATTCTGCCCTTCGTTCGGCTTCCCTCGGTAAATCTCCCTGCCCATCCAATCAGTATCAAAGAGAAGAAACGGAAACCATCCAATCCATGTCAGAGATGTGACAATCAGGATTATCCAAATCTGACCTGAGAGGTATCTAAAAGTTCCAAAAAGTTCCCAAAGGAAAGCTTCTTCTGACTGGATAGACTGTTCTGGTCTTTCACCAGCAGAAGATGTAGAACAGTTGCTGGAACTTAAGGGCACTTCTTGTGCCGCTGAGATGCTCAGATATGTAGTCAATGCAATAAACGCAATGTCGAGAAAGAAAGCAGATTTCAGATTGGCACAGTTGACATTGCATGCAGACGTAACAGTGAACCAAAAAATGCTGAACCAGCCACTGTAGGCTCCAGTAGCAAACCCAAGGACATTTCCAACAGCCATGAATAGTGAGAAATACGCATTTGCCACACGAGTCCTCCTGTAATCCTTTCCTAAAATAAGAAAGTGAAGCAAATCTTTAACTTGGTTCTACTGCTGATAATTTTCGTCTTTCATACAGCTGCTAGACCAGATGCAGGGGAATGACCTAACTAGGGGTTGCAATGGGTTAGGTCGGGCTGAGTGCCAATGTTAACGGGTTATAACCCAACCCAAACATGCCCACCCATTTATTAAAAGGGTTTGAAACAAAACCCTAAAGACACAACCCAATTATAGGGTGCTCAACCCCAAACTGCCCACTCAACCCACCTGACTCCCTTCATTCTCTAATTAATAAAAATCACATAATATTATATCAATGTAAACTGTCAAAACTGACCAAAAACCACATTTCACATACTACTTTTTTTTTTTTTTTTTTATAATAGATTAATAGTTAAACTACTATATCTATTTTTTTTTCCTTCTACCTTCCTGTTGTTTCTCAATCTAACCTAAATGGCAAAGTTGACAAATCCCATCAATAAAAGGAAGTTGTAGCAATTTTCATGGGATTTATATGATTTTTTTCATTCTTTCTGTTAGTCATTGGCCTGATGTACACCTTTCATGTACTTGAGGACATTAGTCGCTCTTCTATTTCTATGATATAATATAATAAATCATAATTCTACAGATAAAAAAAAGTAATGAAAGGAAGTTTCAGAACATGTGAGGACATGCAGGGATGCTAAGGCAACCAATGAAGAGTCAACACCTAAACCTAGTTAGAAAAGTAAAGCCATTGAAATAAGTGCAACAAACGAAGTGCTTAATTCCCATCAAGAACTACTATTCCTCATACTATGATTGAAATCATCATTATTCCATCTCATGAATCATGATAAAGATAGCACTACTTTTCATAAATTCAGAGAGTTCTTTTTCGTTGAATGTAAAACGATTCCTCATACTAAGACAAAAATGAAATTCGATATGTTCCATTGATTTGAACTTGGATTGAAATCATCATTATTTCGATCCATCAAGGTTCCCTCTTGGCCACTGTTGTCAATTTTTTTTTTCCTTGAGTCATTTGAGAGAAAAGGCTATTGTAATATCCTCCATGTTAATCTTATCGTTTTCATAAAGCAAAGTGGTAACAAGATGCTCATATGATGAAAGAATGGAAGTTAGGACTCTGTCATCATCATACTTTAACAACAATACTAGCCAGTGATCAATAAATTTATTTAACTCATTCAAGTTCTTAGAAATTCCAACACATTCTATTATCTGAAGTGCACAACTATTGCTTCAGATGCAACATTTGGAGAGGAACCTTCTCCGAAATACACAAATGGATGCCCACAGCCCTAAGTCGGTAATATTCTGTTATGTGATTTCCTCTTCTTAGTAATGATGATACTGATCTGGTTACTTCGAGGGTAACCGGCCTCCTTAAGATAAGTTTTTTGGTAGAATTCTCTTATGACTGACTAACTTCCTAATAAGATAGGTAACTGACCATAGCCACTTGACATGATAAAAAAACTAACTGATAACTACAACATATTCTATAAACCACAACAACCCACGACCTTATAAGACTACTACTTATTCTCCACCACCCATACAACAACATAACCCACTCGAACAGTTACAAATAAATAACATTAATTAATACATACACCTTAACAATCATAAAGACTTGATAACCATAGTGTGGCATGTAACATTCCTTCCTCCTTTAGAATGACCATGTCCTCAAGGTCATAGAGATTGCATCCCTCTAGAATCCCAAACAGCAGTTCGAAATGGTTAAACTCTTGAGAGTTTCTTATCCAGTGTTGAAATACGTCGAAGAATCTCGACAAGAACTTTAGTCCAGCATGTGTGGTTTTCCATCAAAGACAAATCTTTGGTTCTTCCTTACTCGTCCCAATCCAATCAAAGGATCGAGGTGGCTCTGATACGACATCTGTTGCATGCCTAATTGACTGTAACATAAAAAGTAAAATAAGAAGAGAGAAAAGGGGGATAAGGTTGATTCAAGGCAACTAGACCTCCAATTGGTTCAATTCGAGAGGAACCACCAAAACTCTCCAAACTTCAATGAAGTTTTCTGATAACAATTTTCTTCTTGATAAACTTCAAATACACAAGCAAATATATACAAGACTCTTATGACTAACTAACTTCCTAATAGGATAGGAAACTGAACATAACCTCATAACATGATAAATAAATAACTAATAACTACAACATATTCTATAACCACGACCTTATAAGACTCCTACTTATTCTCCACCACCTATATAACAACGTAACTCACTCAAACTCTTACAAATAAATAACATTAATTAATACATACATTAAACTCTTAACAATCATAAAGACTTAATAACCATATTGTGGGCACGTAACAAATTCCCACTCATTCTCTAACATATTGACAGAACTCTTAATATTCCCATTCATGATTCAACACCTTCGGCAAACCTTGTTCGATTAGCCAATCTCACATCTTCATTCGCCACAAGCCAAAAATTTTCTTCTTACTGAATTTCTGAACCTCAAACCTTGTATTCAACATTGTCACTGCCCTAGTCGGTAAATTTACATATTATAAGCCAACAATACCCAAATATTCATATTCTTGGAAGGAAACAAAGAAAAAAAAATACCGGTCATCATTTCCAATTCAAAAATACAGTAAAATACACGTATTTTCGTAACTAAGATATTAGACCATATAATACATTAAACCATATTAAACAACTTAGAAAATGCGGACTACTAATAAATAGAAAAAGAAATTTCAATTATTTCTTTCCAAAAATAGGGACATATACAAGCAAATTTCAAGCCCCCTACAGTTCGCCCACCTTTTCACATGAACCATGATCTCCATAGTCCATTCTCCCCCTTAATCGCCAAACCATGATCTCCATAGTCCGTTCTCCCTCTTAATCTCCATTCCCTATGGTCTCTGGCTCGCCTGTTCTCCCTCTATTAGTAGAAGCAAGCGGCCCGTGAACAATGGAACACCAATGATTGACAGGTACATCATGCATTCTATCTTCTTTCTTTCTTTCTTTCTTCTACTTATCCAGTGACTGATCATTGGCAAGAGAATCGAGAAGGATCCCATAGGTTAAAATGAATTAAGACAAATACCAAGAAGCTCTAGATTCTAATATATAAAGGGTAATTTGCAATGTTTGCCAGAAAGACAACTAGGACAAACAGATTTATTTCTAATGGTACCCAAAAAAGCCTTATTATTAACTAACTTGTAAAGTACCTGATTACTAGGATGTTTGAGGCACATATGCCAAACGACATCATTGATTCAAGCTCAAAGAAAGTCTCTGGCCATGTTAATGAACTGCCCTTGTCGCCTTGTGTCGTAAGTAGATATAGCTCTTTATCACTCGGTCTTTTGTCAAGGATTTTCCCCAAGGCCCCATCCTTGAGTAAAAACCCATCAGAGAAGAAAATGAATACGCAATTAATATATTTGGTAAGTTGAGCAAGCTATGTTACATGGACACGGGTGTGGGTGTCAGGTGTCGGGTGTCGGGTGCGGGTAGTGTCTAGGTGTCAGATTCGTCTAATTCCATATCATAGGATGCATGGACTTTGTCCATATGTTGTATATTTTGAACTTATTTAAGCTAAGGAGTACCAAAATATAGTTCTACCTATATATAATATCATTTTTTTACACATTTAAAACTTGATAATTAAGTATATAATGAAGATATCAGAGCCATCTATTTAAAATAGAGGAAATAGTTGTTAAATAAAAATTGGACATGGCCATGACGGATCGACACGGATCCTATACCTATGCTGTGTCATGTCGTTCGACACGGTTACTTTGGGGTGAGTAGAAGACTCCGTGTAATATAGTGAGTAAGTAAGCGGAGATTCTATTTAATATCCAGAACACACAAAAGATTACAAAGGCAAGGAACATAAGGACGTATGGATTGGGAATTGCAAACCATTATCGACAATAATGTGGTCGGTATCCCAATACTCAGCAGTCATATGATCTGTTGCCCCAGTATCAGAAACACTGCTGCTCAGAGGCTCCTAAGCTCATAGCTGACAATACCACATACCCTCTTCAGTTGCCGATTTGGCAAGTAGGTAAGAGTGCAAGAAGAATCAAAGGGGCCTGCACCAAGAAAACCTGTATTCAGATTTTAAGTCTGAGAAACAGCACAGCCATTGTTACAGAAGCAACCATGATCGTCAAATTGTGAGAAGGAATGACCATATCCACGGGAGTGAGAAGAATGAGTCATAAATGCTGTATTATGGATCTGTGTCTTAGTGAGTTGAGAAAATTGTTCAAACCGTATCTCATGGTTGAGTAGAAGAGCATACAATTTAGTGAATGATTGTGTTTCCAAGCAAACAGTAATGGCCATGGAAAATACAAAATAGCTCATATTCTTGGTCTAAACCAGCCATGACATAAGAATATGGTCTGAGTCTTGAACACGTTGACACACAGCAGCCAAAGAATCTGAAATGGCTTTTACAAGATCAAATTATTCTGAGAGAGAGAGAGAGACTTTGTATAGGGCCTAATGTTGGAAATGGAGTTCGACCACATGGGCGGCTGAGTGAACAGAAAATGCACACTCAAGTGCAAGCCAGACAGCACAACACACTCACATGCAAGCCAGACAGCACAAGCAGAGTCCATTCCCACAATATGAGAGAACAGGTTCAGTCAAAATTGCATTAATCCAGCTTAACAGAAGTTGATAAACAAATGCAGCCATGTAGCATAATATCAAGTTGTCTTTGTAATCAAATTTTGGGAAAAACCGAGCTCGGGAAGGATACGAGCCAAGGTTTCAAGGATCGATCCGATCCGATCTGGACCGGACCGGTCTCAAGCCACAATACAACTATTGTATCATGAGGCTCTGGACCGGACTGGTACAACCAGTCCTTATTTTTTTTTGTTTTTTTTTTAGTTTATGAATTGAACGGTCCAGACCAGTATTTATCTGGATCAGTCCGGTACCGTCGGTCTGGTACCGCCGGTCTAGTACCGTCGGTCTGGCAACCAGTCCGGCCAATCCAAAAAAAAAATTAATTTAAAAATAAAAGGCAGTCCACATTTTGTACCGGATTCGGACCAGACAGTACCGCTGGTTAGGAACGGGATTGTCCAGGACCGGTCCGGTCCACGGTCCCGAGACTTTAAACCTTGGTACGAGCCAACCACATATTCCATAACATATTGACTGTGGAGAATAAGAACAATCTGTTAAGAAAGAAAGATAAAATGATGGAGAAGAAATAAAGCACACAAAGACACAGATTTACGTGGTTCAGCAAATTGTGCCTACTTCCATGGATGCACACCCAGTTCTATTATTCTCCAAAGCTCAAAATAATGTGTTACAAAGAGCAGCCACGAAAGTATGAATAACTACCCTGTAATTACAGCTAACCATAATAGAAGTGAAATTATGTGTTACAAAGAGCAGCCACGGGGGCTTCACCCCCTGACCCCGGGTGGGGGGCCCTGCCCCCTGCAATGGTGGCTGGATCATCAGTACTTTCCGGTTGCCTCAGTAGCATCAGTCTCCACATAACACAATCTGCTCCTCCAGAGAAGATAGTTTGATCACTTAATTTTTACCGATATCAAAGATTACCATATTGACGAAGAACGAAATAGAGGAAGCAACAGCTGAGGAGAAAAGAGAACAAAAGAAAGAGGCAGCATGAAGTAGAGGAGGAGGATCACTCAAACAAAAGGATCTGTTTGATCTCTGATACCATGAACGAATGGAATATTATAAAGAAAGCTTGCACACCCAATAAGGGTTGCAACAGTTTGAATTTAACAGGATAATACAGCAGCGAGAGAAGCTAACCACGAGAATATACAACTCTTAAATTAATGGGATTGATACTTATCCAGATGATTCTTATGTGATATGTCTGCAATACTATTGTTATTTTCCAACAAATTTATATTACGTGTATGAAGTAGTAAGGGGAGCAATTTTGCCACCTCGATCCTTCGTTTGGATTGGGATGAGTAAGGAAGAACAAGATATTTTCTCTTTTATGGAGTACCACACATGCCGGATTGAAGTTCTTGCTGAGATTCTTCAACATATTTCAGCACTGGGTGAGAAACTCTCAAGAGCAAAACCATTTCGAATTGCTGTTTGGGATCCTGGAGGGCTACAATCTCTATGACATTGAAGACAAGGTCATTCTAAAGGAGGAAGGAATCTTACATGCCTGCACTATCATTGTTAAGTCCTTATGATTGTTAAGGAGTCTAATGTATATAATAATTAATGTTAATTATTTGTAAGAGTTTGAGTGAGCTATATTGTTGTATCATCCAATAGATGGTGGAGAATAAATAGGAGTCATATTAGATCATGGGTAATTGTGGGTTATAGAACATGATGTAGGGTTGAGAAGGTGGGGGTGATACAGTCCTGCATCAAGTCCAAGAGCAACCGTATAACACTCTTTCTTACTTCGTCATACGTCTTCGCTTGGAGTGCCTCCTCCTTCGCAAGGGATAGATTCTGATTCTGCTAGTTCAGAGGATGATCCAACTGCTATGGAGGTTGATTCTAATTCTGCTATGGTTGATAACCACGAGTCAGGAAACCTACTTCAAATCCGCCTATGAATGAAGATGGTTTCACTAGAGTTAAAGAGTACGCAAGACATACAAGAAGAGGTTTACCAATTTGACTCCGGGTGTTGAAACCCGTTCGAGGCGCAAGGCTGCCACTATCCCTCCTGCTGCTTCTGAATAATTGCTAATTCTTTGATCTGGAACGTTAGAGGTGTTGGAAACCGACCCGCCATCCATCGTATTAAGAAGCTAACTAAGCTTCAAGGAAAGGCAGACTCGATCGCTCATTCACTACGGCTTATGGCACCCTCGCTAACGCTTTTGGGCAAGTGCAAGACAGCCTATGCCTGCATTCACTCCCTCCTAATAAAAGAGGCCTTCGGGCAACTCCTTAAACTGATCATTCATTTCTTACCAAGTTTTTACTTCTCCATGTCTTGATTTGATATTCATTTCTCATAACTTTCGCCACCAAAATTAAAGCCGGTCCTCTCAGTTTGGCAATGACAAACTGAACCTTATGCGCATCAGCTTTCTTCCTTTCTCTCTTTTCACTCATCTCTGCTGCTGTTGTTTTTAAATTTTTCTTCATCACGAAGCATCCAAGTTCCTCCATGATAAAATCTTGGCAGCACTGGATTAGGGAGTCAAAGACACTCTCAGTGGTTATGGTCAGTTATTTATCCTATTAGGAAATTATGTCAGATATAAAAGTCTTGTACATATATGTTTGTGTATTTGAAGTTTATCAAGAAGAAGATTGCTATTACAAAACTTCATTGAAGTTAGGAGAGTTTTGATTCCTCTCGAATTGAACCAATAGGAGGTCTGGTTGCCTCGAATCAACCTTCTTCCCCTTTTCTCTCTTTTTATTTTACTTTTTAAGTTAAGGCCAATTAGGCACGTAACAGATGATATCAAAGCCACCTCGATCCTTCGATTGGATTGAGATGAGTAAGGAAGAACAAGATAGTTTCTCTTTAATGGAGGACCACATATGCTAGATTGAAGTACTTGCCGAGATTATTCGACAAATTTCAACACTGGATGACAAACTCTCAAGAGTACAACCATTTCGAATTTCTATTTGGGATCCTGGAGGGCTGCAATCTACATGACCTTGAAGACAAGGTCATTCTAAAGGATGAAGGAATGTTACATGTATACACTATGGTTCTCAAGTCTTTATTATTGTTAAGTAGTCTAATGTATATATTAATTAATGTTAATTATTTGTAAGAGTTTAAATGTGAGCTCTATTATTGTATTATCCAATAGATAGTATAGAATAAATAGGAGTTTTATTAGGTTGTGGGTAAGTGTGGGTTATAGAACGTGTTGTAGTTCACGTTAAGTGGCCATGGTCAGCTACTTATCCTATTAAGAATTTATGTTAGTTATGAGAGTCTTGTGTGAGTGTGTGTGTGTGTGTGTGTGTGTGTGTGTGTGTGTGTGTCTGTGTGTGTGTGTATCAAGGTTTTAAATTTCGAAATCATCAGACATTTCGCCATATTTTTCTAGCGAAATTTCGCCGACCTAACGGAAAATTTTGCCAAGTAGGAGAAATATTGGGGAAATATTTCACCATATTTCGCCGAAATTCCGCTATATTTCGCCAAAATTTCGAAAAAATGGGGGAAAGGGGGAATTCGCCGAATTCCCCTTAAATTTTGTTTCACTGGGGAGCATTTTGGCGAAATATAAAACCATGATATCTATATACTATTAAGCGAAAGGACATATTGTAAAGCGTACCAAGAAATGGTTTAAATTTTCTAAAACTAACATTTAGTATGATAAAGTATTTAATATAAGGGTTAACTCCACTTACACCCCTCACATTTCTAACAAATGCAGAAACACCCCTTGTATTTTCTAATATGCCACTTACAACCCTTGTCAGCGACAAACCATGAACGGTGTTAATATAATATGCTAATTTACCCTTTTGACCCTGACTTAAAAATTATATTTAAATAAATAAAAATGTAAATATTTTTAAGACAAAATTATCCCCTTATTTCGTTTCTACCATAGATGAAATTGCATCCCCTTCTTTCGCTTTTAAGATAAAACACCCCCGTGCTCATCAAGCCGAATTAACTCGACCCAAACCAACCCAAAATTGCAGTTTGGGTTGGGTTGGGTTGGGTTTAGAGTTGACAAAATAAAATCGGTTTGATGTTTGAGTTTCGTAGTTCGGGTTTCAAATTGGGTTGGGTTGAGGTTAACCCGACCTAAACCAAACCGAGTTGCACCCCTAAATATATGTTGTTGCTACCAAACCATCTATATAATTAAGGTATAACTTACAATATTTCATATCGGGTTGAGACCAATTTTAATTAAAAAAACAAATACATACAAGTAATTCTAGGGTGCCTTTTATTTTATCGTTTTCCCCTTCGTCTATGTCACATAATAAGTTTTCAAGTATTGAAAGGAGTGTTCTTTTAAGTGGATTTGTTAATACATTCAAACTTGATATTCTCTTATTTTTTCAATTTGCCTTTTTATTATCTCATACTATGTTCCATAATAAGTTTTCAAGTATTGAAAGGAATCTTCTTGTAAGTGGATTTGTTAAAACGTTGACACTTGATATTCTCTTATTTTTTTCAATTTGCATGATATTATCTCAATTTTTGGATTTGCAAGGTTACCACTAACAAGGGTAAGAAATGAATGTTTATACCTTTAATTATGGGTATAAATGTCTTTTTATGTATCTGGCTTTAGGCCAAGGGTAATATAGTCCATAAATTAGAAAATTCGAATGATGTCAGCACTTTTCGTCAGGTGTTTAGACAAAAAGTTAACAAAGGGGGTGTCTCTACAATGCAGTACAAAACCTCAAGGGATGCAAGTGACATATCAGAAAACACAAGGATGTTTATGATTTTGTCAGAAATGCGAGGGGGTGTAAGTGGAGTTAACCCTTAATATAATTAGGGATAATATTGTCCTTTGGTTTATTCTAAGAGGCGTTTTCAAAATAACAGTTCCCACTCATTTCAGTTATAAAAAGGTACTGCACATGCCACCCGCTAGTGTGTGTATATATATCCGCTGGTGTGTGTATAAAAAGGTACTGCACATGCCACCCGCTAGTGTGTGTGTGTGTATATATATATATACACACACATTTGGTTAAGCACTTAACACTTAGGATCATAACAACCACCACGCTATCGTAGCCGACGTCCACGGTGGCTCCTATGGAAACGCTGGCAACTCTATCGACATTGACCCAATGGTAGTCCTTTCACTTTTGGTGGCTCCACTCATCTATCAGTATTCTATGACTTCAGCACTATGCCCATACATAATATGTTGTTCCTTTACCCATGATGTGGTTCCAGTTCTGATACCAATTGATATGTACTTAACCGTTGTTCTAAAAGCCCCAGGACTTATAGAAACTCATTTGGTTAAGCACTAATATATATATATATATATATATTGTGTATTTGAAGTTTAGCAAAAAAGAAAATTGTTATCAGAAAACTTCATTGAAGGTGGGGGAGTTTTGGTACCTCTCAAATTGAACCAATAAGAGGTCGAGGTCCGGTTGCCTCGAAACAACCTTCTTCCCCTTTTTTCTCTTATTTATTTATTTTTTTTTAAGTTACGGCCAATTAGACATATAACATATTTTTTCTTATTATAGATTGTTATTGATTATTCATTTTTTTTATACTGCAAAACTAAAATTTAGAAATTATCATTAAACTTATAGAACATAATCAAATAATTAAAAATAAATAAAAATTACCGGTGAGATCGGCAAGAAGAGCTCTGCAAGGTCCCTGAGTCATGTTATTAGCGACATCGAGCAGCCAAAACCCCAAAACGAAAGCGACAATAGCCCGCGGCCTTGAATCCTTCCTGTCGCCAAGAATCCGACCAATATCGGCAGCATGTCCGATAATGAGAACGGCGATGACGATCAATACGGATCCGGCGACGATGAACGGCCTACGCCGGCCGAACCGGCTCGTGCAGCGATCACTCATGTGACCCACCAGGGGTTGAACCACGAGCCCAGATAACGGACCACATAACCAGACGAGACTTGCCAACGCATGCGGTATCCCGAGCTCTTGCACGTAAGGCGTGAGGAGTGATAGTTGCAGAGCCCAACCGAACTGAATCCCACACGCCACCGAAGCGACCCTAAACAGCCGCTTCAGTGGCACCCTGGCTCGAACCCTGACTCGCTGCCGCTGGCTTTCAGGGTTCATCATCTTCAGCCGGCCAGCAGAAGAAGAAAAAAAAAAATGAGAGTTCCGGTTAACCGGACCGGAAACGAAACTAACCGAACCCCTTTCGATTTTTCCAAAGAATTTACGGACGACGGGACTGTTTTTTGTATGAACAAAGAGGAAAGTAACGATTCGTAGCTGAGACTGAGAGTGGAGGCAAATTTGATGTGGTGGCGCTGTTGCGTCGTATCCTGGACGGTTTTCAAAGTAATTGTTCAGGAGGTTTCGATCAGGTGTGACTGTGGGTCCACAACGCAACGGGCTTTGCATCCAATCAGAAAGGGTCTCGAAATCTGACGCGAAGTTGGTGTGTTGCCGTGTTATGGAACTACCGGATGATACCTAGGCTACAAACTTACATAGCATGTACCCTTATGAAGATTCTGTCGTGTTATCATTTTCAGGAGAGTTGGATGTGCGGTTGTGGGATCTACAAACTTGTCTTTCCGTTCTCCGTCTTCAGTTAGCTATTTTTTTATTTGTTTTTATTATTCCAAGCGTTGGATTAAAGCAAGTGCACTCAATAATAACACTCGAGTATGACACGTGTGCCCATCAATGTCCTGCCAATTTAAAAATCCTAAAAAATGGTGAATCTTAGGGGACCCACCATATTAACCGGTTTTGCATATCACCGGTTAATGTGATGTTATGCTCATACACGAAATCGTTATAACATAAGATTCCAATTCGAATTATTCATACACCCCAGAAGTAGTGCATCAGCATTTCCAATCTTGTGGAATGGTTAACCGAGTCACAATTTTGACTGATTAAGTTTGGCCAATGAAAGAGGACTACGTATTAGCCTACGAGAGAACAACGAAGAGAGAGAGAGGGAAAGGAAGGTGGGAAAGTAAATTTGGCGAAAAGTTGTTTTTTAAATTTGTTTAAAATTTATTAAAATAGTGTTCCGAAATTTATAATTTTAGTTCAAACAGAGGCTTAAATAAAATGGAAAAAAAAAAATAAGTAATCGATTTAAAATATAATTATATTTTAGATTTTATAGCTTAAAAAGGGTGTTTTGATCTATTCTCTCTTTATTAACTTATAAAAGATGTTAGGCCTATAATGTTCATGCTCACCCTCCTCATTAGTGATTTGCGTTAATCTATAGTGTCGACTTTTTCTCATTTGTATAGTGGAGAATTTAATCTAAACCGTTAAAAAAATTTACATATAAATCTGAACTGTTAACAATCGGTTAGTACTATGCTGAGTTCGGCATTATAGAATTCTCCCAACTTTATCTAAGTCGTTAAATTTTTTTACATATAAAATCTCAATCGTTAACAATCGGTTGGTACTAATGACGACGCCGCATCGTAAAATTCTCCCAGTGATTTATATGCTTAATGTTTTGTAGTTTTTGAACTTTTAAAAGTTTATATGCGTTCAAATATCCTAGAGATGGACCCACACAAACACACAAAAACCAAGGACAAAGAAACCATTTGCCCTAAATGGCACCATCGACTCCTTGTTGTCACATTCCAGCTGTTTTTTTATATTATAATATCAGATTCATGCATGGATGACATGTACACATTTTCTTTTTTTGTTAGCAATGGATGACATGGATATGGAGCTCCGATCGTCTCCACCGCGAATCATGCACCCATTGCTGGAGAAATTGTGATTGGTCCGTTACGTTTATTAAAAATAACTTTAATTATTCCATTAAAAAAAATCCGAGGGAATATATAGGATATTATGTGGTTTTTCTTATTTTCTTTTTTATAAATTACATATCCCGTATTGAGGTATGTATTAATTATAAAGGCTCCCACACCTTTTGTATAAAATAAGGTTGATTTGTTGAGAGTAGCCGATGCCGATTCTCATACTTTGTTTTAGAAAGAGTTAAAGAGAGTAAGAGTAAATAGTTGTTAGCGCAAGAATGATTGAGACAAATGAAAGTAAACGGTGATTCAGATCTTCGAATTTGGTGAGCATATGTAAGAAGTACGTTTGTGAGGACTCAAGCATTAATTTTTTTGTCATGTTTTCTTGGAAAATGCACTGCTATTTAGAGCAGAATGAGAGACAACGTTAGTTGAGATTCTGTCAGGTCGTTTTCAACGGCGTTTAAATGTTAACCTAAAAATAATTAGTCATAATTATTTCTATTCCTTAGTTAGATCGATTATAAATTGTGATAAAGAATTACATCCCTTACCATTGCCTAATCACAACAATAGATATAATGCATGACACCACTTAAGACCGGCAAGTCTTATGCTCCTCCTAATCTTTGTCACGAACCAAACCAGAAAATCCCAATTCTAAGATTTCAAACTTAATTCGCAACTATCACCCCAAATAAAACTTGGAAGTAGAAGCAATATTAAATCAAGGTTATTACATCATAAAGGATTTACACAAGATAGAATTATGGAAAGATAATATACTTAGAATAATATTCATTACAACAACCTTCAAACAAAAACAGCAAAAATTAATACGAGTCTAGTGTTTTCAAATCAAATCCTAATGATTATATTGAAAATCAACTAAATAAACCCTACTACAAGTTCTAGTGAAATATCGAATAAAATCCTATAAATGATTAATGTTTATAAGAAAATCCAACATCAGAATATCAAGGTCAAACTAGCAAATAATATTAATGAGTGAGAATAAGGAAAATATTACATTCAATCCAAGGTTAAATAACGAAAAAAATAAATAATAAAAACTAAGTTCTATACTTAGTCAAATCCCCTATAAAACATTCATACAACAGGTAATTTCAAATAAAACAACTATTTATCTATTACATTACATCAAACAAAATAGATATCTTTATCTTCTTCTGGGCTCCGTCTTGATCTTCATCTTCCAATTAAACTTCATCTAAAAGGCCTGAAAGTGGTTAATTAAAAGCATGAGCTACACATAGCCAGTAAGTAATTCAAGCCCAATATAATCTATGGTCAAAGTAGGGCCAGAGCCACTCTTCAATGATATCCATCAACAGTAAAATATGTGAACGAAGTGACAGGGATTAAGGATGCATATGATAGACCCAAGCCCAAGAGCGACAAGCCCACCCGGGTAGAACTTCCCCTCAAAACCGGCTTATCAGGGAAGGAAACCCACCACTTATATGCTCAAACACTCTACATCACTTTTCCAATGTGGGACTCTAAACTTCTCACCCAACTACTCC
>JAUPMG010031634.1:2129-14651 GCA_031762675.1 Pachysandra terminalis | reverse complement strand
TTTGCTAATATCATGCATCTAATGGTCATGCATGCATATACAGTCCTTGTGAGGACTTGGACCACAGATTACCCTTAGTTCCTTTGAGAAGGACGAGAGGGCAAATGTGATGATACTTAGGCTCTAAGATGAGACCCAAATGAGAGATAAGACTCTGATGTCCCATGGGGAACTATATATACTATAAATCTACGATGATTTAAGGGTGAGTATCAGCTACCCCAAGAGCCTACGGATACCTATACATATCATATTATATATATATAGAGAGAGGGTAAATTCGATTGACAGTTGTGAGTGGGTATTGTGCCACAGATGGAGGTTCACAAAGATAATGCCCTTTGACTATCCTGTTGAGATGGTGTGTCCCTGATAAAATTAAAAGTGGGGCATGAATTCCCGGGGGTCGCAATTCCCTTAAAATTGTGTTGTACACACATAATCGGTGAGGTATCCTTAGCCCGAAAGGGACCATGTATTTGAGGATAGATACATGGTGGTAAGTCCAGATCTAACGTGGGCATATATCACTTAACAATATCAACGACATTCATTTGCATCGACATGATTGCTTAGACCAATTGTTGGGTCATTTATGAATTGTTCATGTCATTGCATATAAATGAATGAATGAATGAACCCTTGCATCGATCATGGCATCGCATGCATACACAGGCATCCCAGTTAATCACTCTATATGCACATTGTATTTACTGAGCGTGTAGCTCAAGCCTTTGGCTCTTAACATTTTAGGGGAGTACTTTTGGCGAGACGAGGACTATGACCGAGATTGCCAAGTCTGACGAGGAGATCGTGGGAGTTTATATAGATTCTTTTTGTTCATCATTTATTGGTCTGTATGTATTTGATAGAGTTGAGAGGTTGGGAGCGTGTAGACTCCAGTATATTTGTTTATTTGCTTACTCTTGGATGCCCCTACATTTTTTGTTTGAGTTTTATCTTGTTATCCCTCACCTGTGCCCTTCTGAGGCGTGAGGAGACCTTACATGATGGTTCGTGTTAGACACAGGTTATACCTACTTAGACATGTTCTATATTTTATTTTCCGTTGCATATCCTAACTATCGTAGGATTCTTTGTTATATGTTGTGGTTTACCACCCACGATGAGTATACGTTTGGAGTGTAGTGGGTGAGAGTCCGACTTAGAGTTCTAAAGTCACGCTCACATGAGTGTGAGACACGCTTTAGAATTCGGGTCGTGACATTGACTGATGACGCTATGCAGAGGGATAAGGGTGCATCCAACACGGTGGTGGAAGGTACTTCACATATTTTCCATACACCTGCTCATGTGCCATTTGATTCGGGTGCTACACACTCGTTTATATCTGCTAGTTTCATGCATGCCTTGGGTCTTGTGCCATTATTATTGAGTGAACCCTTATGTGTTGATAATCTGATTGGGGGAGTCACAACTCTTAGTCGGGTGTGTCTGGACTGTGTTATTAGAGTAGGAGATTTGAGTGCGCACATAGAATAACCCCCTATCCTAGCCATGTATTTGGGGGATGGTTTTCATCTTGTTTAGCCAGGGGTGGGTTTGATCAGATGTGGAACATACACTAATCGAATTCCAAACAAAATGCATAATTGTATTTCATATGATTATATTGGATCAAATGTAGTGAATATATCTGTTTAGGTGCACAACATGCATTGCATTCATTAATAATTGAACCAACACATTGCATTAGGTAGTACATTAATATATTACATCAAATACATCATTCATATCATTATTTGCATATATGGTGATCACCCTAACTATTCTGTTTTTGTCTATGGACTACCATTGGAGAGTGGTATTATCCCTACTTCAATATTAAATACTGTTTAAATTTGTTTAGTTACTAAGCTAAGTGTAGCTTACGCTTTCGAGCATAACATATTTTAGGACCTATAGATGGTGGACAACAGGACTATGATGATCAAGATGGAGGCCAAGGCTATGATGAAGACATTAGTTATAATTAAGACTTTGTTTGATGATTTTAGTAGACTTTGTAGTAGGATTTATTGGATTTCTTTTTTAATAAGTTATTATCATTAGGACCAGATTTGAGTAGTTTATAGGGTTTTGATTTAAGAATGAAACTTAAAGTATTTTTTTTTTTAATTCCCCTGTTATGGTTGTTTTTATTGGATACTATTTTTAATGATATTATTTTCCAGAACTTTATTTTATTATTATTAATTTTCGGATCCAGGTCACTACAATTAAGGCCTTTAAACCCATGGGATGTCATTTTTGATCTAAGGAAACACAACCAGAGCGTCTTTTAGCCCTTGTGGAACATACCTGTTCACAATTATCCAACAGATTACTCACAGCACACATTCATATATACTATCGTTATATATACATATGTGGCCAGGTCGTCACTCATATATATACACAATCCAAGGATATATATGAATAGTATTCTAGGAGAAATGGGTAGCTAATCCCTCTCCTAAGTCATTCTTTGACTTATTTTCAGTCCTTTTCCGGACTCCAATATTTCATCACTCTTTTGGCACTCTTCTTCGAGTCCATTCATTCTCACATCATCCCTTTGGTTCTTATCACGAAGAATCCAAAGTTTAGTCAGTTCATTGGGTTATTCTTCGGGGCCCATAATTCATGAACAATTCATATTATGCATGCCTTATCACACAATCTACATGTCATGCATTGATATATATATAGATATTTCACATGTAAATCTAGTAATATGCCATGCTTTGCATTCAAATGAGTATATCACATTCATTGGATATGATGAATTCTAAACACACATACATAATATTCCATGTGTAATCATTCATCCATTTCAATCATGTATCTAGAATGTTCAAGTCATATCGTACATGTTCATAAGTTATCATTATCATTGGTTAACATTCGCTCCCATGTTATAGTATACTTTGGAATCATTCATAAGTTCTCCATTCCCATTTATCATGTTCAATCATAAAAAGATAAGAAATTAGGATTATGTATATCATAAATCTCACATCATCTGTCCATCTTACTTCATCACTATATCTTAGGCACATTCTTAGCATGTATATCATTTCTTCTTTCTTTTAATCTAGTTGAATAGTATATTCACTCACATCACAATTCAAGTGATTCAATATAATCAAGGTTATTACTTACCTCTCGCCATTATGTCTTATGCTTAATCTTAAGCATATTCGTCATCTATCATTCATTTCATTTGTCATAATAGCATGGTTATTAACATCACAATTCTAGTGATTCAATATAATCAAGGTCTTTACTTACCTTACAATACATTTACAGCATATGCATATATATATAGACACACACACACACATATATCAGAGTACGCATCAAACTAAGATTAACTTGTACAACCATTAAGATTAATTTACTCATTTGACTAGAATCAAATGTCACATCCAAGTAACTAGAATCAAATCATGCATCCAACTAGGATTAGTATGCACATCCATTTAGGATCAGTTCACATTCCCACTAAGGTCAATAAATATGTTCATCAAAACTAGTTCACATAGCCTTCCAGAGTCAATTCACTCATTCATCCAATATCCATCTAACATCAATTTATTTAAGCATCTAAAGTGATTTCACATATTCATTAATACCAGTTCATATAATCATCTAAAGTCAATTTTTTCATTCATCTAATATTAGATTATATAATCATTTGAACTCAATTCACATACCATTTATCACCAGTTCATGTAATCATCTAAAATCAGTTCATGTATCCATCCAGTATTCGTTATCACTCCGTCTTGGATTAATTCATCATTTCATCTCGGATTATTGTACAAACTCATCTAAGGTCAATCTACATCCTACTAGGATCAATCTTTAGTATTCAGCCAAAACATTAATTAAAGCCTTAGTTTGGTATACATTTAGCTCTAAAAATATCATGTATAACATCCATACAACTTAACAATTCACATTAGTGTCATTAACCTAAGATGTCTCAACTCTCTCTGTGTTTAAGTTCATTCATAATCTAGTCTTCCTATGAATTTACAAGGCAAGTAGGGGACATCTACTCTCACATTCTATTACACAACTCACAGTTGAACCCAATCATGACTAACACCTCACCTTAAAAGTTTTACACATGTCCCAAAGTACCATTTACACCTAAACTGGGTCATAGGCCTTCTTACGAGGGTTGGTAGTCTTACTAGCACACTACTATTATACCATAGTTGATTAACCATTCACAAACCTTAATCAACTTCACATATCAATCTTAATACCCTCAGACATCAAATCTAAATTCAAAAACCTCTGCAATTAGTTTGGTTGGCGGCGGCACCGGTGGGTCATCGGTGTGCCTGTGGAGTTACGGTCTTTAATGCTATTTGGTCAGGGGCTGTGGCCGGTGGCATCGTCGGTTTGGTTGGTGGCCTTATTGGTTTGGTCGGTGGCCTCGTTGGGTCTACCCCAGCCTTCAGCACTCTAAAAATATAAAATTAGTTTCTGTCGGGGGCACCACCGGTATGCCGGTGGGTCCACCTCAACCCTTTTTCACACAGTAACAATCCCTGTCGGGGGCACTCACCGCTAAACCAGTAGGTCCACCTCGGTTGCAATTCCATTTTTTTTCCTCTTCGTTTAATTGTCTATTTGGCTTGGATTTTTGTTGGTTCTTAATTGGAACTTGATTCCCTAACATATCTTTTCATTTTATGAATATTTCTTATACACATGAGGTAATTTATCCATAATACCTATATTTGGTAATGGACACATATCTTTTGTCTTTGCCCTAATTCTATAACACAATATTAACACTCCATACATCATATAGTTTGATTTCTACTATTTCTCATCACATTAGAGATTAAATTGTTGTACTAGAGTACTGAAATATGGGTTTTGGCCAAAGTACCCATGAATTGAAAATCCACTCACCTTAGAGATTTATGGAGCAATGGATTCTTTAGATCTTTTGTTGTTCCTTCTTGTTCCCTTTGATTTTTTGATGTTCAAGCTCTCTCCTCTTGTCTTTGGTTGGCCTCCCTTCAAATGTTCCAGCAACATTAGGGTTTCTTAAATTATAAGGAGTATTTATACTCTTTCTTAAGTTTAGTACATGTTTGGTTGGTCTTTTAGTGGTCTCACTTAAGTCTAGTCAAGTTGACCCTTTGGGTTTGATTCTTTTTATTAATTTTAATTAATCCTTAAGGTTCCACAACTCTCAAAAATTATTTAAGAGGGTTCTCGTGCCACATAAATTCTTCCTAGGTGAAATTACTGATTTACCCTTAACCCTTTTAGTAAATTACCAAAATACCCTTTTTAAATTTAAAAATTTTTCAGGTCCTTACAATGCCAGATCACCAATACAATCTCCGCAGATCACGAAACATCTTGGTGCCTCCAGGATGAATTGAATACCATGATTTATGAGCCTCATCCAATATCACACCCTGAACAACCGCATCATCAGGAATACAAAGCCAACCTCTGAATCTAATCACTCTGTTTGGATGTACTGACCAATCTGGTGTTGCATCGTTCGCCACCAAAAGCTAAAGATTCTGATCCAATCTCTTCCCATCAGCAATCCGATCTAACAAAGACAGTATAACCACAAGACTAAAAAGTACACCTGTCATGCCCCGGATCTTGTGGCACGAATCCCCATGCGGGTGGTACGGATCACAAGGTGTGATCTTCGGTTTCTCAACTGTGGAACGCGGATCACCAAAACAATCCCAACAATATAGGCAACAATAAATACTCTAACTGACCCAACAAAGTGTGGAAGCGAAACATATAAACTAAATCGA
This sequence comes from Pachysandra terminalis, assembly GCA_031762675.1. Taxonomy (NCBI): domain Eukaryota; kingdom Viridiplantae; phylum Streptophyta; class Magnoliopsida; order Buxales; family Buxaceae; genus Pachysandra; species Pachysandra terminalis. The sequence goes on along the minus strand of JAUPMG010031634.1, from coordinate 8,832 downwards.
AAATCCATGGCTTTCAGAAGAGCCTACTGTCCATAAAAAATTAAACCAAAACCGATCATATCCTATTACATCAATTCTAACTCTGATTCAAAACAGAAATAAATGAAATGTTGCACTAGACCAAGTCCATCCATCATGGTACCTCAATCTGTAACATAAAATGTTACGTGAGCTTGGAATGCCCACTAAGAATCGATTCTGTCATCCATCCTAATGGAATACCATTAGTCCAAAACCAAACATGATAATAACATGATAAATAAGGAATGAGTAAGCCAATCACACATCATTGCGTCACAACACATAGTAACGAGAATATTAAGAACAATGATTTAATGATTAACACAAACGATACTACCAACTGATGAATGCAAATGAATGCATTTCCTGGTGATTAGCGGTTCTACCAAGTCACTTTCACTTGATATTCCACGTCCACATCTGTAACTTTCATTTGCACTCCCACGTGTACATCGTGGTTTTGTAGGATTTTCAACCTACCGGGCTCAATTCCCGTAGCTATTTCTTGCATTTAGGGGTTTTACCCTAGGGATGCCATTAAAAAAAGATGAATACCCACTTGCATTTAGGGATTCGAACCCAGGGAGACCTTTACCAAAACACGATTACCCACAACAAAGAACTCAAACCTTAATCCGTCGTTGCCCGCTAACCAGACGAGATATTCCACATAATAGTAGGATTTCTGGTGATAACATCCTTCGGAAGCTATCCTTGCGCCCATACACACAAATAATCTACCATAAGCCATCATGGGTATTCTTTCCACCAATCTGTAGGATTTCTAGTGATAGGATCCTTCAGAAGCTATCCGTGCGCCCATACACACGAATAATCCACCAAATGCCATCACGGGTATCTTTTCCACAATATAAGTGCATGATAGATCACATTAAAAAACATCAATAGTAAATTTTACAATCACCAAACACGTTGAGGCACAATTCAAGGTCATAAGGCACAAATCCCAAACCAAATCCCATCAAAATCCACTCAGAAGATCCATTGGTAGGCTCACCAGTGTAAAGACGCTTATCGGTGAGTCAAACTGACCTAAAACATGTCCCTGTCTGCAGGCTCACTGGTGTATCGGTGCCTGCCGGTGAGGGCCTTACTATGTATTTTCTCTCCCTGTCGGCAGGTTCATTGGTGTATTGGTGCCTGCCGATGGGCCACGATCTGGGTTAATTTCTGGGTTCTTGAAACCCTACTTTTTGATACGAAAACCAATTCACATCAACTCTAATGATTAATAAACATTGTAATAACGATCTTACACTAGATAAATCATGCCAAACATCATATTATCATAATAGCAAGATTAATCAAGGATTAAATCACATGTTACCATAAGGATCCAAAAATCAACTATAGTACGATCAAATCAACACATATTAACAATTATCACTCACATGATAAGGTTATACTTCAAGGGATCATGTTATGCATACAATAACAGAAAATTAACTATGATATCCCAATAAGACTATACAGAAAATGAAACTTACATCCTATTACGCTTAGGTTTAGATCTGGACTCTATCATTCTCTTCCTTTCTCCTTTCATCTTCTCCTTCTTCTCCAAGGCTTTGACGGCTAGGGTTAGGCTTCTTTAACCCTTTCTCTTCTCTCAAACCCAAAACCCTAATTCACCTCTCTCAAAAACACTATTCACGTCATCCCTTATAGCCTCATATATATAACTCCCTTTTTCACTTAATTCACTTCCTAAACCTCCCTTGACTTCCTATATGCATACCTAAACTGATAAGGTAAGCTTCTTCACCAAGAATCGTCCCAAAAACAAACTGTCACGCTCTAGATCCTATGACAAGATTCCCAATAAGGGATCGCACGGATCTCGAGGTGAGACCTTCGGGATCCACAAATGGACCGCAAATTGCTACCAAATCACAAAAGAAATAAAAGTAATAACTACCTTTATTAATCAATTGATCAGAGAGCGAAAGTCTTATAACAACAAAATCAAATAAAGGAACCATACACAAATTAAATCCATACTCCTTGGCAAATCCAAACGAAAGTTCTACAACCACCAGCCAAATTATTACATCAAATATCAAATATCAGATATCAATCTCCCTAGGGAGTATAAGCCAACAAATAGAAAAGAAAACATCCAAGCCAACAAATTAGCAGCAACACAGCTAACACGGTCCTTTCTCCCATCCTGTAACATGAAAAGTTGCATAAACCTATGATGCCAAGTAAGAAGCATGAAACAGTCACCTGTCCTCTTATGGAGATCAAATCACAAGGTTATTACAGCAATAAGATCATAATAATAATGAATCTTTTAATATGAGATGAGATGATATGATATGAATGAGTCAATCACATGTCCTATAATGAATGCAATGAGAAGAAACATGCAAATAATGAAATGATGTACAGTGAATGAATTAAAACTAATACGTCCTGATAAGTGGACCTCATATGAAGCTTCCTAACATAAGAATTTAGGACATGGTCATAGGAATTGTCGGAAGTCCCCTCTTCGTTCCGAGCGCTAACCCATCGTACAAAGGCTACCATCTGGCTAATTTGCGAGCATACCATAGTTTAAATGGGCCCTCTCACTCCACAGCTGTATAGTCAACCCAAATAGGAGCCTCCGCATAGTTTCTCCATAGATTTTCACCTCTCGGTTCACTTATCAGTTGATATCAGCCTAGTATGTAATGCATTACACTAGGACACCAAATGAAGCTATCCGAGAGCTCATACACGTGGCTAATCTGATTGCAAACCATCATAAGCTTCCTATCATATTATCACAACAAAAATAATCAAACTCAACCAATGGACTAGAACTTCCACATCTAATCAGTATCAAACCTAAGGTGGGATGATGGTCACAATGCCCTCGGAACTCAAAGATTGACTCTCCGCAGGTAAGCTAGATGCCTTCTAGTCGAATCTTGTTCCCGGAATTAAATATCAATCAGTGGCCTAATCCCCACATCATCCACCTAGGTAAACCACAAGATCACACACTTCTGTGCATTTATTGGGTCTTCGGTGGAGTGATTGGTGGAGTAACCCTACCAAATACCCATTTTTTTAACTAAATTGTAGTCTTTGTCGGTGGAGTTTTCGGTGGAACGAAGTCTATCGAAGAGTCATTGTAACTTCTTAGGTATTCGGTGGAGTGTTCGGTGTACCGAAGCCTACCGAACACCCAATTTGTACTGTTTTTGCGTCTCTGTCGGTGGAGTAATCCTACCGACCAGTCACGCATTCTGGGTTTCGAAATCAGTACTCTTGGGTTCCGAATTAAGTCCAAACTACTCACAATCATATCAACAACACAATGATCATCTTCACATGCTAAAAACATCATTCAACCCATATTTTAATGAGAATCCAAACACATATCATAGGATTAGTACATCCAATCATAAATCAGAAAACTTGAGATCTAAGTCTCGATAAGAATACTATACTATTCAAACAACTTACCTGATCGTTTTTGGATTGGTGATAGGTTCCTGGAGTTCTTCTTCATCTTCTTCCCTACCCGTAGGCTGCACCACCAAGGGAACAATTTCAGAATCTTGATCAAGCCAAACTCAGTCCTCTCTTCTCTTCTTTTTTAAGTCTCTCTCTCAATCCTCAGATCTGAATTTCAAAAGAAATATTAGGGTGAGAATGGAAACTTTCTCCACCCTTAACCTCCTTACCATACGTGCTTTCCCCACGAATAGCATGCACGCTGATCGCGTGCCAACTCAGTTGATTGAATTTTATAATTCAATCAACCTCCAAATCTTCATAATATCAAAGTAACCCCATATCTCACAATTATATAACACAATACCCCATAATGTAACTCATACTTTATATGCTTATTAAATCCAAAAAATTACCAATAAATTATATAAAGTCAAACAATTAAATGTGGGTATCTTCTAGTGGATTTAGGTCCTTACAACCTACCTCCCTTAAAAGAATTTCGTCCTCGAAATTGCGTACCTCAATCCGTGAATAGATGTGGTTAATGCTTCTGAATCTCCGACTCTTGCTCCCCTCCCAAGAGGCTTCCGTCTCATTATGATGTCCCCACTGAATCTTCACTAACGGTATAGTCTTCATCCACAACACTTGTTCTTTTCGGTCGAGGATCCGCATCGGCTTTTCTACATAGGTCACATCTTCATGAAGCTGCAACCTCGTCCAATCTAGCACATGAGAAGGATCCGGCTTGTATTTTCGTAAGAGTGACACGTGAAATACATCATGAATGACTGTCAGCTATGGTGGTAAGGCTATCCGGTATGGAACTCGTCCAATCCGCTCAAGTACTTCAAAAGGTTCGACAAAACGTGGAGCTAGCTTCCCTATCTTGTCGAATCGCATCACGCCTTTCAATGGTGAAACCTTGAGAAACACCCGGTCTCCAACAAAAAATTCTAAGTCTCGCCTTCTTTTGTCCGCATAACTCTTCTGCCTACTTTGTGCCATCCTCAATCTTCCTGAATGAGCTTTACTTTCTCTGTACTTTGCTGCACAAGTTCGGGTCCAAGAATGCTATCCTCGCCCACTTCAGCCTAACACACAAGTGAACGACACAGGTGACCATACAAAGCTTTAAAAGGTGCAATGCTTACACTTGCATAAAAGCTATTGTTGTAAGAAAACTCCACTAAAGGTAGATGCTCTCCCCAATTACCACTGAAGTCCATCACGCGTGCTCACAACATGTCCTCCAGAACTTGATTAACCCTTTTGGTTTGACCATCTGTCTGTGGGTGATAAGTAATCTTGCTTAACCAACTCATTTGAGTCACACTTCCCTTACTCTCAATTTCTTGCGAGTAGTAGCGTCGGTTCTCGTCACTCATAGCCTATAGCACGCGTAGGAGACTTAGGCAAAGCAGCTGGAATATTTTCCAACTCATACAAATCGCCTGGTAAGTGCTCTTCACGTCTCTCTTCGACAACGTGAAGAGACGATGCTCTGGCTTGCTCTACGGCCCTTGTCTTGCTCTTCAATATTGACGTTCTTCTAATGGTGATCAGTATGTAGGAGACTTAGTACCCAGCGGAATCGCCAATGTTTTTGGGTGGTTTATTAAATAGTCACCAAGTATGATATTACTGATCGACGGGAACCTAAATCAATGAGTGATCGTAACCCTTGTCTAAAAGAACTAAAGAGTAAGACTTGTAAACCATCTAGCACTGGTTGAACCAGGCTAAGGAAAAAATGGGTCAAGGTGTTAGAGATTCTCTAATCCCTAGGGCTCTAATTGAGATTATGACTTAACCTTTTGCAGGCTGCCTACGTACCCAAATAGGGATCAAGTTAGACGTAGTTCAAGGTTTAGTAATTTTGGCAGAGGTATCCCCTTTTGTGATTTCTCCTCTCCTTTTTCATCATCCCTGAATGAGGGAAGTGAGCTAGTATTTATAGCTTTTGAAAGAGAGTTAACTGTAGTTAGAATTCCTAACCATCGTTTCTGATGGTGGTTAAGACTTTCACCTGGGGTAATACGCATCATGTACCCCAGTCTCTTAGGTGGACCAATCACAAGTTGTTTAGATAATTATAGGTTTGCCACCGAGAAACCGTGACATGGCCTATAACCCCAATACAGCCAAGTGTTGGCGAGCCTCACGACCCCTTGATATGGGTGTTGGTGATCGGTAAATATAAGTGGTAATGAAAGCTTTTAGCCTTGGCGTCGTCGAGGCTGTCTCTTGGCGCCATCAAGGCTACTAGTCTTAGTACTTTCGAGGTCCCAAACCTTAGCACTTTCAAGACTATGTGAGCTTCTACATCTTCGAGGTTCCCTCTAGACGGAGGCTATGTATCACCTTCTATGTCGTTGAGCATTACTCTAGACGGAGGAAGTGACTCCGTCTAAGTATTAGAGCTTCGCTCTAGATGGAGGTAGTATCTCCTTCTACGTCTTAGAGCTTCGCTCAAGACGGGGGTAGTATTTCCGATGACGTCATCGAGCATCACTCTAAACGGAGGTAGTATCGCCTATGACGTTATCGAGCATCGCTCTCGATGGAGGAAGTATCGCCTACGACGTCATCGAGCATCGCTCTAGACTAGGGATAGTATCGCCTACGATGTCATCGAGCGTCGCTCTAGACAAAGGACAGTATCGTCTATGACATCATCGAGCATCGCTCTAGACGGAGGTTATTATCGCCTACAACGTCATCGAGCATTGCTCTAGATGGAGGATAGTATTGCCTACGACGTCATTGAGCATTGCTCTAGACGAAGGTTAGTAGTGCCTACGACGTCATCGAGCATCGCTCTAGACGGAGTTTAGTATCGCCTACGACGTCATCGAGCATCACTCTAGACGGAGGTTAGTATAGCCTACGACATCATCAAGCATCACTCGAGACGGAGGTTAGTATCGCCTACGACATCATCGAGCATCGCTCCAAACGGAGGATAGTATTGCTTACGATGACATTGACATCGCTCTAGACGGAGGTTAGTATCTCCCACGATATCATCAAGCATCGCTCTAGACGGAGGATAGTATCACCTACGATGTCATGGAGCATCTTCTAGACGGGGGATAGTATCACCTACGACGTCATCTAGCATCGCTCTAGACGGAGGTAGTATCGACGTCTTACATCTTCCAGGGCTATCTTTCCCTTCAAGTGTAAATTCATATCGATGTGT
>JAUPMG010031574.1:0-14652 GCA_031762675.1 Pachysandra terminalis | reverse complement strand
GAGTCGGTTCTTACTGGGCATTCCAAGCTCACGTAACATTTTATGTTGCAGGTTGAGCTAGAGATGATGAGGTCGTGAACCAATTTGCTATCTTTATGTTATGAGATTTGTATCCATGTATTTATTTTCCTTTCGATTGTAATGCTTAGTTTTATTTATGAGGAGTTGTAATAAGGCTCTGTTGAAGCCTGTTAACTATTTGAGTTCACCTTGATGATTGCATATAAATTTTCTTTTGTTTCCGCACTCTGATTTCGTTACTTGAGTTTTTAACACTCTCGTAATTGTTGGTGATCCGCGTTTCACGGTTGGGAACCCGAAGGTCGCTCCTCGTGATCCATGCCACCCACCTAAGGATTCGGGCATCAAGATTCGGAGCGTGACACACTCGTATATTATGAATCAATTACAAGTAAATTAAAATACATATGGTGAAGATTCATCCCACTTATAAAATGAGAGTATGCACACACAAGTTATTATATGATGTTCTTAATAGTAACAATAATCTCACACAACACATATATTAGGTTATTATATACACATAGGAAGCAAGTATCCACCAAAGGTATGCAAATTCATCATAAGGTCATATAAACAGTCTAATATTATGTCAAACATGTTATAATGAGTTTAATATGCTCATCTCCTTCAATAATGATATTGCATGCTATGGTCATGGCCTCAATAGGGTTAATTATGGAGTATAGGTAGGTCAAATTGTGTAATTCAATTCCAAATACATGGAAACTCTTCCTACATATATAACCTCCAATTGTACAAGTGTTCATATGGTCAAATTGATCAAATGAGGGCTCAGTCAGGTCTTCGATTGGTTGTTCGGTTAACCGAATTTTAACATATTTTGCCAAATTTTATAAAATTCAAGGTAGAGGTTAGATAAGGTCTAATTAGGTTGAATTTGGTTTAAAAACACTATTTCAATTTTCGTCTGTTGGGTTGTCGTTAGCCGAAGTGCTTCGATTAACTAACCTGAGAGCAGGTCTTCTGGGTAGGTGCTTCGGTTAGGTTTTCGGTTTTCCTTCGGTTAACCGAAGTGCTTAGGTTAGGTTTCTGTTAACCGAAGTGCTTTGGTTAGGTTTCGGTTAACCAAAGGTTAACTGAAGTTGGTTTTCTGGGATTCTAGATTTGACGTAAGATGAGTATTCACTTCAAACTTGAAACACAATGTTCCTAACAAGCATATAAGTGATTAAAACGTGCAATTATATCATATCTAATGAATATAATCACGCTTTCATCTAAGTTTAAATCAATACCTCAATCTTAATCAAAATCCCAGTTTTGTTCTTCTATAGGTCTTTTAACATATTGTGACGATTACTCTATATTTATTAGATCTTTTGTAAGGAACTGAAAATTTCTGAATTTCTATAAGGGTATTTTGGTAAATTTCTCAAGGGTTTAAGGTTAAATTTGTAATTCATCTAGAGGAGAGTGAGATATTACATGAGCAACCTCCTAAAATTTTATTTGGGGTTGAAGAACCCTACAGGTTAATTAGAATCAAGAAATGAGTGAAACCCACAAGGACCCAACCAAACAGACCCTAAGCTTATGAAGGAGTATAAATACTCCTTATGACTTAAGAAACCCTAAATGTTGCTGGGAAATCAGAAAGGAGGCCAACCTAGGGCAAGGGGAGAGAGCTTGAGCATCAGAAAATCAAAGGGACAACAAAAGATCAAAAGAATCTAAGGTTCCATCAATTTCAAGGTTAGTGGACTTTCAATTCATGGGTATTTGGGCAAAAACCCAGATTTCAATACCCTAGTACAATATTTTAATCTCTAAATGTGATGAAAACAAGTAGAAATCAAATTATATTATGTATGGAGTGTTGATGTTGTGTTCTAGAACTAGGGCAAAGACAAAAGATCGGTTTCTAATGCCAAATATGAGGATTATGGATAAATAACATTATGTATATGAGCAATCTTCATAAAATGATGAGATATGTTAAGGAATTAAGTTCCAATTAAGAATCAACAAAAAATCCAAGCCAAATAGGAAAATAGCCAAAAGGGACAAATCTGGATTTGCAACCACAGGTGGACCCGCCAGTATTCTAGTGGTGCCCCCCCGACAATGAGTTTTTCTTTGATTTCTCAGGGTGCTGAAGGGGCGGGGGTAGACTCGATAGGGCCATTAACCAAGCCAATAGTGCCACCGGCCACAAACCTCGACCAAGTAAAATAGAGGACCTGTCACCATCGGCACACCGATACCCCACCAACGGAGCCACCGGCTAGGTGGAACCCCAGGGGTTTGAATACAATCACTCATAGGGGAGTAATGGAAGTGAATAGAAGTGAAGGGGAAGAGTAATTGAGGATTTGGAAAGGTTAATCATGGATTGTGTACTGTTAGTGTGCCTACACTGCCATCTACTATGGTAGAGAAGCATACATCCCAGTTATGGTACAATTTGTATTTAGAACCAAGTGTAAACCATTAAGGTAAGGTGTTAATTATGATAGAATTCAACTTAGAGTTGTTAAGTAAAATGTGAGCTGGCTGAGTATTTCCCACTTACCTATGAAATGTGAGATGGCTTAGAGAAATGACATAATGATTGGGACACTGAAAATGAAGAGTGTACATGATAGTCTAGAAATAAATGCACATAAAATGATGTGTTAAATATCTTAAGAAAACAATAGAGATTGCTTGTGAAGAAAGCTGAATATTGGTGCGAGATGTGAAATGAATTTAGATGCAAGTCTAAAACCTTTAATTTGATATGTTAACTATAAATGAAGATTAATTGTGGGAAATGTTAAATACTTGTGGAATGTATGGACTGATCCTGGTAGGATGTGAATTGACCTTAGATGAATATGTACATTAATCGTAGATGAAATGGTGAATTAATTCGAGATTGAATGATAATGAATACTAGATGGATATGTGAACTGATTTTAGCTGATTACATGAACTAATGTTAAATGGATATGTGAATTGAGTTCAGATGATTATATAATCTAATATTAAATGAATGAGTGAATTGACTTCAGATGATTATATGAACTAGTGCTAAAGGAATATGTGAATTAACTTTAGATTCTTATATGAATTGATGCTAGATGGATATGTTTATAGATTCTGGATGAATGTGTGAACTGATTCTAGAAGGCTATGTGAAATAGTTTTGATGGGCATGTTAATTGAGCCTAGTGGTAAATGTGAACTGATCCTGAATGGATGTGTGGACTAATCCTAGTTGGATGTGTGATTTGATTCTAGTTAGTTGGATGTGAAATCTGATTCTAGTGGGATGAGTGAATTCAACCTAAGTGGTTGTATGAGTTAATCTTAATTTGATGCGTACTCTGATATAGATATATACACACACACAAGCATATATATATATATATATATATATATATATGCAGTAGATGTATTGTGATGTGAATGATTATGTTATTATGATAGATTAAATGAATAATGAAATGATGTACATGCTTAAGATTAAGAATAAGACATAATGATGAGAGGTAAGTAATTACCATGATTATATTGAATCACGAGAATTGTGATGCGAATGAATACACTATTACACTAGATTAAAAGAATGATGAAATGATATAGATGCTTAAGAATATGCATAAGACATAGTGATAAAGTAAGAAGTATAATAATATGAGAATATTAGTTCTAATCTAGTTAGGATTCAATAATTAAAAAGATAATTAATGATTAGTTTAACTAAAACTAGGATACTTTAATCTACAAGTTAGAATTAAAACTAATCTATTTTAATGGTTATGATTAATTACATAATTAAAATCAATCCTAAACTAATAAGGATTAAGATTAGATAAGATTAACTTATAATCCAACTATACTAAGGATACTTAAAATCAATGGTTGGGATTTCGTAGGAACTAAATAATCTAATCTAAGGGTAGAGAATTAATTACTAATCCTAATAAGATAAGAACACTTAGACTACTAGAGACAAATAACAAAAACTATAACAACCTAGTGATGGTTATATAGACCATAATTCTAAGAGAGAGAGAGAGAGAGAGCGAGAGAGAGAGAGAGAGAGCTTTACAACTTGAAGAAAAAATATTTGCAAAAGTTCGAAAGTGAAGAGGAAGAAGAAACAACACCAATCAACATATGAGATAAGTATTCAGATTAAACTTTATTTTCGATATGAAACATGATAAAAAGATATTATTTTTCTGGGTTGGAATACCATGCAAGATCAAGATAAGAATTGATGACTTGTTTATTATGTTATTCGTGGATTTTATTCGGAATTGTATTTTAATATGTCTGTTAGGATAAATTAATGCCAAAATATGATTTAAATTACAAAATTATTGTGTTCTGGGCTATCTCGGAGCTTCGGCTGACCAAACGGCTAGCCGTTTGGGGCAGCCAATGCTTTTCTAGGTAGGTCGCCTGACCATCAGCTAGTTGTTTTGGTCAGCTGAACCCAATCTGGGCTATTCGACTGCTTAGTGGCTAGCCAAGTGTCCTTGGCTTGTTTCTGGCCTTTGGCCAAGCAGCCGTTTCGTGGGCGGTCGGTCGAAAGGCAACCAACCCACTATGTGTGTGTGTTTTGGCCCCTGGCCAAGCAGCCGAGGGAAAACTGCTAGCCGCCCAAGGCAACTGATCCTTGTCATCTGGGTTTCGACTACCCATTGGTCAGCTGAAATTTGTGAAAGTTTTCTGATTTGCTTGAAAATTTGCAAGCGTGTTATATTTGACCTAATTAGACTATTTGTAGTGTTGGAATTGATAAATTATTAATATTTTGCATATGTGCCTTTTTGTGGAAGATTTGCTCTATCTGACCAACGGGTGAAATTTTGATTGGACTTGTTTTTTTTATCCTAAACTCATTAAGGACATGTTTTATATCTCAAAATACATCTACATATGTACAAAATTTTCCTGATTAGCTAATGCGCACAATTCACTTGCACCGCATTGCATTTTGTGCATAATGACCTTGTCTTGTGTGGAGGGCTAGTTATTAGCATGCATCTACTAGTTGTGAGCTAATCTTTCATTGGGATATTTTCAAGTCCTCCATGTGATCTGGCGGCGAGATGATCGACACTGACCTTCATGGTGGTTTAGTTGGTAGCACTAGAGAGTATAGATTAGAGTTTAGTTAGTTATTGACTTTTGATTTGTAAACTTCAGTTTTGGGTTTATGTTAGATTTATGTCAGTTGGATTATGTTAGTAGCTTTTTATATTTAGATTTGCTAGTTTGATTTATATCATCGAACCTTAGTTTCCTCATACTTTTTATTAATTGAATAGAAAGTTTTTGTTAACTCGTATTTTATGAGTTAAGTCTTCCGTTGTAGTATTCTGAACTAGGTGAGCTAACTCCACTGCAACCATTGTGTGAGGAAATTAATGACCTGACGACCCCTAGGGTTTGGAGCTCGAGGTTGTATCCTCGAGATTCGTGACTGCACGCCTTTTGATGTAATCCAGATTTTAGGACATGATATTAAATGGGACACTTCTGTGTCTTGTCGGTTCCAAGTTCGGGGTTGTCACCATTAGTCCCAAAACCGAACCTGCAAATACCCGGTTCTTAACGAGTACCCATTTGGTACCCGAAATTTATTACACTAACGTATGTAAAAAAGTATTTATTTCTACTATATTAATATTATTTGATTATCATGATAATAATCTCATTCCAAAAACTTAGATTCATCTAAATCTGCATAGAATGTTTGCACGAACACATATTACACACCATCCGTAACATAAAATGAATGTCTAATACAAATGGACAATTAAAAATTAAAATTTTGTAGATTAACTTTTGTGTAGTTTTAATTAGATTGATTAAATAATTTTATAATTATTAGTTATCAAAAATTTAACTAATAAATTATTTAAATATAAATTAATTTAATTTATTTTCAAATATCTTATCTTTAAAGAATAATTAATGAATTATTTAACAAATCCAAGAGACCGAATACAAATGGACAATTATTACACACCATCCATAACATAAAATGAATGTTTAATACAAATAGACAATTAAAAATAAAAAATATGTAGATTAACTTTCGTGTAGTTTTAATTAGATTAATTAATTAATTTTATAATTAATAGTCATAAAAAATTTAACTAATAAATTATTTAAATATAAATTAATTTTTTATTTATTTTCAAATATCTTATCATTAAAGAATAATTAATGAATTATTCAACAAATCCAAAAGACCCAATACCCAATAGGCTGTCAGGTATATTTGCGTAGACCTGAATCTTAATAGGTTCATTTCTTATAGAACCAAAACTGAACTTGATTATGAATTGGGTCTATAATCCCAAACAGAATCCTTTTAAACGAGTTAAATTCTATCGGGTTTGTCAGGTATAAGGTACCCATTAAAGCCCTTACTATTGGGGTTTATTATTAGGGAAAGTTATCTCCAACCGTCTCATTCTTTAATAACTAGTGACATTTTGATCTTTTTGACACACAAAAGTAATTTCTTTTGAAAGGAGCGGATCCTCTGTGTTGGGAGCCGTGTGTTCGGCTTGTGCTGTAGAGACAAAACCGGGGCTGAAATAATGATTTCACTCTCGAATGTGGGTCCCGAAGGCAAAATTACCATTTCAGCCCCGGGATTGTCTTTACAGCAGGCCGAGCACATGGGATCCCACCACCGAAGATCCCGGCTCCTTTTGAAGGGGTGTTTAATTAGACAATTTGGGGTGGTCATTACCGAGGTTTAAAGCCGAAATGTCAACAACTTTTCATCAGAGCAGCAGCCTCGAGGTAATTTCCCTACAAAAATATGAAAAGTAGGTTCGATCATCCAGTTATACCCGACCACACCGGGTCAAAGCCATTCGGAGCGGTAGCTCACATTCATCTTTGGTCTAGCTCGGTTGTAGCCGGTACTGGGTAAATCGGCATGCAGACCGGTACGGGTTGATGTATAAACAATGTAAAGAAGCTATGAGAGAGAGAGAGAGGGGAAGAAAAAGGGACACAGAGATGCCTGAATTTTCGAGCCAGAGATCATTGCAATATGTTACACTTTTCTCTACGATTTTTCTCCAATTAATGTCAGGTTCGTTTCACGACATTCTTAATTAGAAAAAAGGGGAAGGTTTTCCCCCCCCCCCCCCCCTTTTTTTTTTTTTCTCATTTTTTGCCCAGATCCGTATTGGAATCTCAGTTCCTGCATAAAGCAGTTTCCTATTAATGCTAATTTGAGCGCTATTTTTATAAAAAAAATATTTGAGGGCTATAAGTTCAACCTTAATGAATTCCTGTTAAACTTCTTGTTAACTTGTTAATAGTTCTTCAATTTTGTTAGGTTTCGGTGAGTAATTTCCCCAACCTTTGTATTATTTCCAGCAAATGTGTAGTCTTGTATGTTTTTGTTTGCATCGTTTGAACTGGGAAGCTCCGTGTATAGATTTCTCTTTGCTTGTTTTCTGATTTATATTCTTTGCTGAGGGCTAGTTAATTTAATAATGCGGTTACTTTATTAATCTGATGTGTCTTTGGATCGCTAGATTTCTTCTGTTATGTGAATTTGTGAGGCGTGGTAATTGTAGGATTGCCATCGATGTTGCTTTGTAGTCTTAGTCTGTAAAAGTAAGAGGAACAAATAACCATTTATTATTACAGATAAGGGAGATTTTTTGGGGTACCATTCAACGAGTTTTAAGTTTGCCACTGAATTGTATAAACAGTATGACCTTGGAACAAGATCTCAAACACACGCACACGGGAGGATTGGGAGACGAAATTGTTGCTTGAAATTGTCCAAGCATTAGCTGATGGGGTAGTTATTGAAACCATTGAATTTGGAATATGGTAAACTGTAGTATATACAAATTACTATCTTTGCGAAGAAACAGGATAGGGAACATTCCGTAAATCATATCAATATGTGAGCATGTCATTTGTTTGGACCCACAAAAAATCTCCACTAATATATTTTTATATTGAGCTTCTTCATAAAAATCAACCTGACTGGATGCTTTTAATTGTCTGATCGAGGCCTCATAATTCTGACCACATCAAAACAATGTAGTGTTACACTATAGCAAATGATTTGGTTAGCAATTTGTGATTGGAGGGCTAGAAGCATCTGATTGGGTTGATGTTTTGTGAAGAGTTTCAAGATGTAACACATTAGTGGCGTTTTTGTTGGCCCAACAAGTGCCATGTGTATGCATATTAACAAGCGAATAGGGAAGGTTCCCTATTTGCTATAAATAGGGACTTCATCCTCGTATATAGGTGGGTCGTCTGGTGAAACGCTCTAGACTTAGTAACCTAGTGTCATGCCCCCAAATCCCACCGTATAGGTAGAGTATACGTGAGTATCTAGGGCACGCTACAACTGTCACGCCCCGACTTTTGAGGCACTCATATAGGTGTAGACTCAAATATCGAGGTATGACCCAGACCCTTCGACAAGAGTCTGATTTATTATCCCTGTGATATAATAAACACACATTGTGCAACTAATAACAAACTTGATTTAATACATCATAGCGGATGGCAATTTTAATAGGAGTAGACAAGAATGCCCAAAATACTCCTTTGTACAATACCAACTAAGATAGTAAAAACAGACTAAACAATTTAATCTTAATTTCTATACAATGCTAATCTTGTCCAAAAGAAAATATGAAACTAAGCAACTACGAGACAATTATCAACCATAACGTGTCGTCCCCACAAGTTCAATCAATCCGCTTCCTTTCTGGAAATATGGTAAATAATGGGGTGAGCTCATAGCTCAGTAAGTAGGGTATCCTCATGAATTTTTTTATCAAGCAAGTATCCCAGAATTTCACATACCAAAATTACATGGTTATCATATTTCACAAATTTTAGGAAAACCCAAGTTCTCAAATTATGACTATGACAGTGATGTATATATGCATGATACCTTGCACACACCCATAATATACATATAGAAATGTTTGTGTTTAAACAATCCGGATGCAACATTTAATTCAATGAAAAAAATGTAACTGTCATGTTGTCCCTATTAGATTACTCATGGTCAAATCTATCGAGCTTACGGATACCCGCCAATAAAGTGTTCCTACATTATAAGGCAATGAACAATGCCTCTTTCATCCACTTTATTATAGCCGTCAACTGGATGAGACCATCCCGGCATTCCACGTGTACATCTTGGTTCTAGAGACTTTCAACCCATGGGACACAATCGCCCAATTCTATTTTTCAGTTTAGGAGCTCAAACCCACATAATTCATAATGGAATCCTGCTACGGCCTAATCTGATAGGACACCCGCATAGTAAATAATGCCAATTAGGTACTACCTTGACATCAAACCCAGTCATAGCTATCTCGGCTCAATTCCACATCATGGACTCTAGGTCGTATATCCCGACCATCACCACGAGTGAACTATTACAACCATGTCCATAAAAATTTGAATCTAATAATGTGGGAAAATAGCAAATATTCCTGATAGGGAATTCAAACATTATTAGACATGGCAATTTACCCTCCTTGTATGTAACACAAGGTTTTATTCTATCTCGGCTAATTTCAATATTGACATACACCTGCTCTCTCAAGGGCACAATATTGTATGTATTAATAACGCATTGAGATAACATACACTAACTTGTATGTATTTATCCATGTTAATTTACAAAATTAAGTACCCTGGCCACCCAAGATATCAACAAAACATCTCGATCCCTCTCGTATAACATGGTAAATCAAAGTAAGTCCTATATGTAACCCCCTCTTAGTTTCAA
Source organism: Pachysandra terminalis (assembly GCA_031762675.1). Lineage (NCBI taxonomy): Eukaryota > Viridiplantae > Streptophyta > Magnoliopsida > Buxales > Buxaceae > Pachysandra > Pachysandra terminalis. Next base: position 4,862 of record JAUPMG010031574.1, on the reverse strand, counting down.
AATCTATGTACTCATACATTCATCACACATTAAATAAATAAAATAAAATAAATATAATAATTATACTTTAAAAATAATTCAACACGATTGAATATTTAAATATCAATCCAAGAATACAGTAGTCTTGAGCAATAAAAATCAGTTTGTTCATATTTTGATAGAATTCTAATCGATTAAACAAAACAGAACCAATTAGGTGTAATACAACTCTTCTAATTAACAAGATCCCAATATGCCATTTATTTTATCAATCAAATTACATAATTGTCATTCTCTTATTTCACACTACAACTCAAGGAGTTTAACTTAAAGTCCACTTTTAAATTCAGAATAATAAAATATTTAGACTCCATCTTACTTGCATGAAAGCTTAACCTATATAAACCAAACTTCACTAAACAATCAAGAGACCATTGACTGAATTTAGATAAATCTAAGCATACACTATCCAGTTGTTTGACCCAAATACTAGAAAACTAAAAAGAAAAAAAAGAAAACAAAACACCTTGAGTATTAAATGAAGATTCAAACAAACAAAAGAATTCTAGAAATAGGTCAACAAGCATAGACGTGAATCATTTGGTAAGTATGCCCATTATAATACAGATAGGTTATTCGAATACTTGGGTATATGTGTTACCTGTAGAATCGTCTAAAGAATCGATTGAACACTCTAAATTATTAGAACAGAAACAAATCAGGCATATATCAATGCTTATATAATTGAACAAAACTGATTGAAAAACGAAAGTTTTAGTGAGCATCAAAAACACCTCTTTCAGGTTGGATTCTTCAAGAACCTGGATCTAGATTTGTGTTCGTCCAGATCTGTTATATATATATATAATACTTATAATTCTTTAATCCAATGTTTAGGTATTCATCAATCGAGAAGAGTCACTTGTGATACAAAGTATACTGGCTTTGTCCTTAGATTCATATATGATATAACCTTAGAAAAGATTAAAACCCACTTACAGATCTGGGTCTCATTGCTCTTCCTCTATCCATCTTCTTCTTCTTCTCTTCCCCTTCTTCTTCCTTTTATCCTTCGTCCTCTTCTTCCTTGGTTGAGCAACAAACAAAAACCACGGTGGTTAGGGTTTGTTTGTTTCAAAAATCCCACTGATTTCCCCCTTTTTAGATCTATTTAAATTTTAAGCAAAGAAAAAATCTTAGCCCTCCACTTGGCAAGATTCTCTAATAAGTTACTTAAGTGTGATGTGTGTGCACTGTAGGGTCTATAGCACATTCCACCAATAGGATCATGGCCCCCTATTATTAATTTATAAATAATAAAAAAATTATTAAATAAATGTTAATTTATTTAAAATTTGGGTCTCTACAACAACGGTCCTCAAACTTATTCAAGTCTGAGTCAACCTGTCAGATTATCGCCGTACCTGCTAACATACAACAATATGCCATATATACAAACAATATTGTGCAGCGGAAAAACAAATATGAATTTAAATCTCTACCATATAATATAAATCAACTCTAATAAAAATATGACTCCCGTGGCGGATAATATAATCCAAACACCTCAAATTAATAAAATAACAGTGTATGAAGTGCTTACATAATTCAAAAACCCTACTACAAACCATCTAATCTATCCTTCCAATTACTAAAGCTGAAAAAAATCCTACTAAATTATCTCATCAAATCCATCCTCCACATAGTACTCCACCTTGCTATCACCTGAAAACATGGCTCGAGCTGCTAAAGCTCAATGAGTGAATCATGCAATTTGAAAACTATGTATCTGTTTTGAAAACAATGAACTTTGCAATAAAAACAATATAATCGACATCAGACATCAACAATCAATAATAATAAGCTATCACCCCCAATGAACCATGAATAATGCATGCAAGTCCACTCCCTAACCAGAATCTAAATGCCATGAAATGCAATATGAATGTTTGAACAATAAAATGCAAGCACACAAACAAAATGCAAGTAATACATATATATGATATATATAAGAATGAATGCTTGAGATTATGCTCTCATACAATGATCCCAATATCAAATCTAACCGGAATTACGACCAAGACACTGGCTAGAGCAATCCTACTTATGACAAGGATCATAATGCCTTTCGTATCCAATTTCTTTAAGGCCTTTGCAAGGATCAGAACTCTTTGGCCTTTCCATGTGCACACCATGGCTTAATGGGCTCACAACCGATGGGACACAATTGCCCAACCTATATTTTCCTTCAGGACTCAAACCCGAGGGGCCACCCTCCTAGGTTTGACGCTTTGTAGGTGATCAATATATGGTTTCACAAACTAGTATGCATGAGAGTTTTTTTTTAATGGTAACTACATCACCCCTTGGTATCTGGAATTTGATCTCGTAACTCACCAAGTATATGCAAAACCCCCAACAATATCAATCATCTCCCAATCTCCTATTACTCATCACTCAACCTCCCCATCACTCATCATTAATCAGAGCATCCTAAGACCTACTCAAGCATGGCATGGTTTCAAGGATCGGACTGATCCGGTCCAGATAGGCCGGTTCGTACCGGGATCGGCCAGGACCGGTCCGATCCCAAGCTACAATACAACTATTGTATCAAGTGGCTTTGGATTGGACCGATCCAACTGATACCAATACGGACCAGCCGATAGGGTTTTAATTCTCGGGATCTTGGATTGGACCGGTCTCGGCCGATCCCAATCCTGATCGGCGATACCAGCCGATCCAAGTCCGATCCAAAAGTTGTATCTTGTTTCTCCGCTGAATCCCTAAATCCCGAGCTTGAACTCCTCTGCAACTTCTCTAGTTTCTTCGCCAGATCTTCGATCTCCTCCTCCAACAGGACACTGATGCTTTTTTCCTTCGTAGATCTTCTTTCTCCCCTGCGATAACCAAACAAATCAAATCAGATTAGATAGTTACATAAGGCTGTGTTTGGTAATGCTTTTTAAAAGCACTTTTTTGCTTTTAGAAGCAAAAGAGGTGTTTGGTAAGTTTCAAATTTTGCTTTTAGAAGCAATTTGAAAAAATCAAAATATCAATATTTTGCTTCTAGGGAGAAGCAAAGAATAGTTGCTTCTCAAAAATAATATTTTGCTTCCAAAAAATCCAAGGAGACACAGGCTCTCTCTCTTACACCTTATTCCTCTTCCTCTGTTTCTTCTTTTTCCGGCAACCGTGCTCCCGTCTGCAACTCCAGCACCCACTAGCCACCCCTCTTACACCTTTCTTCCCCGAGGAGACCGACACCCTCTGTCTCTCTCTTCTCCTTTGCTCCGGCTAAATCCTGACGACCTCTCCTTTCACCGGTGGCATACCTGCAACTCTCACTTCTACACCCTTTCCTTCTTTCCCTTTCCGTCCCCTTTTTCTCTCATTTTCGCACACCATCACCTAGACCCAAACCAACCCAGATCCGAACTCAACCCTTTTCCTCCCTTTGCCACTTTCAACCCCTGAAAACCTGCAAACCCCACAATCCAGCAACCCGAATCTTCATTCAACCCATCCCCTGTTCAGCAGAATATCCATTCCTACAGCACCCAAAACTCTTATTCCTCCTCTAATCCTTCTAAGTACTGGTCCTCAAGCCCAAGCTACACAAGGAACGTCAAAACAGAGTTTCTAAAGAGGGTTAAAGGCTGCTGCTACATGTAAGATCCAATCAATTTCTGCTTTATTTTTCTTATATGATGTCTTTGCCCTGAATGTTATTGGTTAGGATTCTTTGTTAGCTCCTGATTTTTTTTTTGTTCTTAATGCCTAGATGATTTTATGATCTTGCAAGTTAAAGTGTAAACATGCTCTCATTTTCTGATTATTTCAAAGAGGAGGTGGATTGGCTATCCTTATTTTTGGAGTTGTTGAATCTTTTGATGAGATGAATATTTGATTGGTATTAATGCATCATGGCTGTTAGTTCTCTGAATTTGCCTTTTTATCTCACCTGAATGGGTATGTTTCTTAGAGATGGTATATGTTCTTATTTTCTTTTACAATTTATGGTACTCTTAGAGATTTAAGATAGTTTGTTTAGTTTAATTTTTCTTAGACACTAATTTAGGTTAGAAGGATATTTTCAGATTTTATTTTATGTCCTCTTTAGTTTAGTCAATGTTTCTAGATTATATTATTATTATTTAAAATAATAATATAATATCAAAAAAAGCAATTTATTAGCTTACATCTACTAAACATGCTTTTTTACTTTTCAATAGTACAACAAATGTTTACCAAACGGCTTTGCTTAATGAAAAGAACTTTTCAAAAGCAAAGAATTTGCTTATGCTTTCTTGCTTCTGACATCAACTTTTTGAAAGCATTACCAAACACAATCTAAGAGTTTGAATGAAAACTAAAAGAGAATTCCACTGCAGATCGAAGAGTTCTTTCCATCAGAACTCGACTCCTTTCCAGCATCTTCAAAGCAACCTCTTTTTCCATTTTGAGAAAATTACACTCAACTCTTTCCAGCATCTTCAAAGCAACCTCTCTTTCCATTCTGAGAAAATTACACTCAGCTTGAAGAATCTCCACTTGAATCGTTCATTTTATAAATTAAAAAAAAACTATCGATCGGTTAGATCGGTCCGATCCAGTCATTGGATCGGTTCGGATCTGCCAGTCCGTATCAGTATAGGTTGGACCGGTCCGATCCAAAGCCACTTGATACAATAGTTGTATCGTGGCTTGGGATCGGATCGGTCCTGGCCGTTCCCGATACGGACCGGCTGATCCTTGAAACCATGCCGGTCGATCCGGATTGGTCCAGTGACTGGATCAAACCGATCCAATTTTTTTTTTTTTTTTTTTAAATTTATAAAATGAACGATCCAATAGGTATCGGCCTATACCGGTTCGATACT
>JAUPMG010031554.1:0-14653 GCA_031762675.1 Pachysandra terminalis | reverse complement strand
CACAATTATGAAATATGCATTAATTCATTCATTTAAACACCACTCTAGGACTAATAATCATGAATAATAAGCTTAAATGTGTAAGTGATGCGCACTTATCAGTGCATGTTTTTCTTTTCTTTCTAGGGAAGAACATACCATTGGTTTTTTTGCCACAATTTTGGCCATATCTATTACATAATTCGGATCCTGGTAATAGGTTCCGAACGTGGCCGTTTTTCATTGGCTTTCTTCTTTTAGAAGTCATTCATACTTAGTGATCCTAGAGGATAGCTCGAAGAGATCCTTGAATTCCATTCCCTCGAACTTCTTTCGAAGTTCGATCCCAGGCCGTTTTGGGCTAGCTTCACAAATTCGGTCTCAGAAAGAATCACTTTGTATTTATTTCAGCCTCTTGAAACGGGCTATGAATCTGTAGGTTGATTCGTCAGGAAATTTCCTTAGCCTGGCCAAATCTGCCATTGAAATATCTGGCTTAGTTCTATAAAACTGAGTGTGGAATTTTTCCTCCATCTAAGTCCAACTCGCACTGAGTCGGGAGCCAAAGTTATGTACCATGTGAAGGCATGTCCTGTCAAGGAATTCCAAAATCGCCTCAGCTTACAATAATCACTAGTCGAGGCTTCACCACATTGAATTGTAAATCGTCCGATGTGTTCGACGGTCGACTGACCGTCTTCGCCGGAGAAGAGGGAAAATTCTAGTATTTTGAAGCCCCTCTGAAACTCAATCCACCAGTCAATCCATCCAGGATGCTACCTTCTGTATACAAGCCAGTTCATCCTTTCATTTGGCAATCAGCAAAAGGTCTGTTGTACCATATCGTATACCTGGTTTTAGTCAAGACCTCCAGCCGTGGGATCAGCCATATCATTGGTCTCTTGGGGAAAATCATTACCGGCTACCAGGGATGGATTTGCCTCATGTCCGGTATCTGGTATCTTTGATATTTAGCCTTGGTGCCCCTGGGCCAATTCCGATAGGCGGTAATGGTGGAGTTTCAATACGACCATTTCTCCTCACGGCGACTGGCGTTTCTTCACGCAGAGGAAACATAACCAGTTGCCGATCAATGGGATTAGCCATTCTTCGGCTGATGCTTTCGTTAAGCGCTACGAAAGCCTGACTTGTTCGAACATCATTTTCATAAAGAGGTTGACCAAGGTCTGTAATGAAGCCTGTATTAATACGTCCTAGCCTCCCTGCTCTTCAACAGGATCAGACGCAAGCCCAACCTCATTTATGGCTCTAGGAGGATCATGGGCATGATGTTCTCCGCCTGCTGAAGACAGGTGTTCATCGACATATTCTCCCACGAGTCACTGGCTTCTTCTAGGTATCATTTACACCTGATGTCCCACTGGGCGTGTCACAAAGGGTATGTTCCCTCCCTGAGGAATCCCTTGCTCGGTATGTGGGCCGTTGTCCGTTGTGCGCACTTGTGTGGCACGGGCATGGCTCCGGGCTCTCGCCTAGACACAGTGTTGGTGTAAGTGATTATGTGTGTGTGTGTCGCGTAGGCGTGCCAGGACTTACTAGTCCACAATTTCGTAGGGGTTTTGGGCTTTTGACCCCAGACATCTAACGACATAGTCTGTCCGAGTTGCCTGAGCAATCATAGGTGTAATTGGCCACCGTAATGCGTCCGTTTAGGCTATTAGGCGATTGTATGAAAGGTATGGGGTTCTCCCTTCCCTTCGTTCCATCTGAAATCCTTCAGATGGTGAAAATATGATAGCCTAGTTGAAGTCAAAGAGAGCCTAGTTCCTAACCAAGTGTTTAATCAAGATTAAATAACAAGACCGTCTATGACATGTGAGTAAACAAAATAAAGGAGAAGATAGAAAGAAGATTGGTAACCCAGCAGTGGTTATCATAGTATCTGTGGTCACAGCTCTGGATAGATTGCCTGCAGGCAGCTTCTTGAGAGAGAATGATAAAAATGCAAAAGATAGAGAAGTAGGTTGATGAATAGGAGGCGTTATGTAGCAACAGCGATCGCACTAGCAAGCTGGATAGTCATCCGTGATTGAGAGTAGCTTCTCGAGGGAGGCAGTGTGATAAGTCTGAGGCAGAGAGGAATGGCTAAAACTAGATTGATTGACGAACAGAGTTGCTTCATGTCCCAATGGTTGTGGTTGCACGTGCAGACTGGAAGGGCTTACCAATGCTGAAGACAATACTCCAGGGAGTGAGGATGACTATTTAGTGGCAGAAGAACCGGGCAGTGGTGTTGCACCGGAGGCAACAATAAGGAGGATAAGAGACCCGGAGGCCAGAGATGAAGCGTTGTACTGGATTTTGCTGGATTTGTGTAGATGTTACTAGAGAGTTTGAGAAGAAGCAGGCCCTCTTCCTTTTACAGAGTGGCCTTGATAGACCATGTAACCGTTCAATTCAATTGCATGAACATCTGCATGTTGTCTATGCTTAGAACTTGGGTTAATCACTCCTGTGCTTTTATCTCTTCATGGGGAGTGGACCGAGCGCGTGGGCTCACTTGCCTTGCTTCTTCTTGCCACGCGTCGCACATCATGACTCCATCATGTTCATGCACAACGGTGCTAACTTAGTCCTACGTGCGACAAGTGTCGCACTTTTATTGGTTTCCTATGAGCACTAAGTACCCTTAATGCTTGGATTAACTTATTCGTGCGTCATGTTTGACGCTACACTTGGCTTCTTGAGTGATGCTCTCGGCATTACACTTGGTTTCCTGTACGTCATTGATAAGCGTTACACTTGGCTTCCTGTACGTCGTTGATCAATGCTCATTTAATTTCTTTGTACTCTGTGATTAGCGCTACACTTGGCACCTTGCACGCCGTTCATTAGAGCTACGCTTGTGCCTCCTTTGTACGCTGTGATCGGCGTGACGTTTGGCATCCTGGTGTCATGATCGGCGCTATACATGGCGTTTTGGCACCACGTGCCATGTTGTCATTGGCCGGTGAAGATAGGCGAATATACGCTGTAACACATTTATTATAGTCGAGATCTACATTTCTCTTTATCCCATCCAACTCAACCTCTTTGGTTGGAAGAGACCACGGTCTACTTATCACAAGTAAACCCGTGTCATCCATAGACCGCAAAAATGTCTTCATTTTCGCTTTCCAATGGGGGTAATTTGACCATCGAAGAATGGCGTTCTCAGATTGTCCCTCAAATTTGGACATTACTACGGATCAACTCGACGTCATTAGACCTTATATCCGAGCACGAAGCTCTAATACCAATTGAAAGTGCACGTAGTAATTAACTAAAAGGGGTGGGGTGAATAGGTTTTAAGCCAATATGCGGAATTATTTGGGTCCAATTTAAAACCTAGTTGATTATGCTATAAGTGTTAACAATTACGGGAAAATTGAAAATATTAGCTCGAATATGATAATTGTATTGCATACAAAAATATGGAAATTAAGTATGTAAGCAAACCATTCAGCATATGCAATTTATAGTGGTTAGGCACCCTGTCCTAGTGGGTCTCAAGGATTTCTCAATGGTAGGTTTTGTTCACTACGGCTAACCTCCAAACCGTACGAAGAATTTACCGGCATTCTCCAAGCCGTTACAAGGGTTTCAATGGCTCACCCAAATACCACTACGAGGTTTCACGGCTCACGTCTAACCACCACAAGGTTTCATGGCAACCTCAAGCCGTTACAGTTTTTAACCTAAATTAAAAATAGTAAATAAAGGATTACTTCTTTTAGATTTACCAACTCGAAGTCTGTCCGTTGTTGTGAGCTTGAATCCCCGCTTCTTGCTCACGTATCTAGTTGTAGAGTTGTACTAGATTAGATTTCTCTCATATTAATCTTGTAATAGATTAGTTTATTTATTTCAGTTACTTATATCTTACTAGAAGAGTTAAATTACTTCCGCTTATGTTTTGATTTATGTTTGTCACTATCATAGAGATATGGGATGAGAGTTACGAATTAAGCCTGAAATCTCATTATTGGGAATTTCTGGTTTGGTTCGTGACAGCGTAATTCCCTAGAAAGAAGATTCGGAAATGTTTATCACCTAAGTCATACAATCCGTGTGAACTCGGTGGCGTTCTGGCACTTAGAACGCAAATATGTGTTCTGAACGTGAAATCACCCCAAATCCGCCGATTTGACTTTAGAACTCGGATTGAGTAAAAGTGTAAAAACTATGTGGGCTTTCTTGTAATTTTTTAGGGGTTTTATGAAAATATAAAAATAATGAGTTTTATTCTGGCAAAGGTTAAATTAGAGTAAAAGGGTAAAAAATATGTGGGTTTTCTTGTAATGTTTTGAGGATTTTTATGAAAATATATTAAAAAAAATGAGTTTTGTTATGAAAAAAGGTTAAATTAGGTTGATATAAGGTTAAATTGAAATATTTTTTGTATTATGTTCTTTTCTCCAATATATGTGGTTGAACATAAAAATGGAAATTGAAATATTTTTATACATGAATTACAATTTATATGTATATATACAGACGCTCTATAAGCATTCTAGACTACAAGTTATTTTCAAGTTTGGCACTCTCACGTTCTCGCTCCCGCACCCGCTCGGCATTCTGGTTACTTAGTTTATCACATATGGTGAATGGGCATCCCATGACATCGGATCGGCGGATGAATATGTTTTGCACTGTTATCCAAGGTTGCAACTTCAATATGATTTGCAGCCTCAGATGGTTCCACACTCGAGTCAGACTGACTTTACCCAAGATCTAGTGTGCAATTATAAACCCGCATTATTCAGGTAGTTGTTGTTGCATCACATGCCCCTTCATCCGAGGCAATCCTTCTATTTAGTGAGGGCAGCATAGGAGGTGAGTTCCTGATGATTGCTCAAGGACGCGACTGTCCTGTTTCAGCAAGGACCTCGCCAAGGTTGATAATCATAGTGACATGGCCACTTCTTAGGGATGTTGGCCAACTAATGAGTTGGCCATCCTACAGGTGGTGAGCCATATGCCGAATTAGCCCATCTCTAGGGTGGGTTAGGCCCATATGCTAAATTGACAATCTTCAGGGTGGTTAGCCCAGATGCCAAATTGACCATCTCGAAGGTGGTTAGCCCAAATGCCAAATTGACCATATCTGGGGTGGTTAACCCAGACACCGAATTGACCATCTCTATGGTGGTTCGCCCAGATGTGTTAAACAAGTGAGAATTCACCCCGTCAGTTGTCCTAGGGAATAATCCTCATCCGTAGCAATCCTACCCCAATCTCGTTGGCTAGGTCTTGAGTGAGTACCCTCGAAAGGAGCCTCAAGAAAGGGCATAAATCATGCGCCGTGCCAGATGGCATTATGTCATTGGGTAAATTTGAATTTATAAATTGCCTGGTCGTCAATACTTGTAGATATTATTAGGGGCATATTATAAAGCAAACTTTCTTGTTATCTTGTTATCGTAGTAAAGATTTTTCTTTTATATTAAAAATGGAGATTGCTACTTCTGAATAAAACATTATTTTGAAGAAATTAACTTAGAAAAATATAATTAGGGTATCATAATATCAGATGTTAAATAAACAAAGAAATCTTAAAATCACGTTGTGGCAAAATCTGGGATCATTTTCCTCAAGATGTTCTCAACCATCAGACCAAGGGTTGACTCTCAAATGATCTATAGAGGTGAAGAATTCAGTATTTTGTGTAATAAAAAGACTAGAAACACTCGCGTATACTAATACGTAAACACAATAGAGGATTAACATTTTGCAAGAGATGACGAACTGCAATTGTTTTTTTCATGTATAGTTTTTTCATTATCCCACTTTGCATGCTAAGGCTGTGTTTGGCCTAGTTTGTGCTTTTATGGATAAGCCCTCATTGGATAAGTTGCTCAATGGGAGCACTTATCCACGGCAACAATAAACTGCTTATTTGAAAAAAAATAGCGTTTGGTAAATACATTTATTTAAGTACTTATGAAAGTTTAAGGGTAAAATAGGTATTATAAAAATATTATTAAAGTTTAGAAATAACATTTATTTAAATGCTTATGAAAGTTAAGGGTAAAATAAGTATTTTAAAAATATTACTAAAGTTGTAAAATAGCTTAATGGATAAGAGCTTGAGAGAACGGCTTCTCCTTATGGGTAGCCTTCCTCTAGTGCTTATGGATAAGCACTTACCCATAAGCGCTACGAAACACAAATTCAATTTTAAAAATTGCTTATATAATCTATAATTTACGATAAGTACTTATAGAAGCCCGGTCAAACACAGTCTAAGTTTGAGTTGAAAATATATTGATCATATAACACTAAAGTGCTAATTTTTCATATCCCACATAATTAAAAAGATCTTGGATCAAACAAGTCATCTATTTATGTGGCAATACAACATTGCTTATGGGAAAGAATTCAATGCAATTCCATGGAATGTTGGAATCAGATCATCTATGGCATTTCCCTGTGGCACCTTCACTATAACATGGCTGTAAATGGCTAAAACAAAAGATAATACACAAACCAATTGTAACCCAATTACAAGCCATGTCACAGTGGAAGGCGTTGAAAGCTCTATCTCCAAACAAATGTTTGGGATCAATTTGATGTGTAGGCTGATGTAGCAAGGTCACTCCTCCGAATGTTTGATGACACCGCAATGGATTAATTGTGCATAAATTATTCTAGTAGTGTGACTCATCAGTTATAATTAATAAATGTAAAGGTAAAGGTCAATGTGTATAGGAAAGAACAGAAAAAGACAGTGCTCATGCCGACTGCCTTAAAAATTTCCTGAGATACCGTGTGATTATACATCTTCATGTCTTTGATAACAACCTCCTCTCCATATCCACATACACCCTAATATTTAGACAAAGAGTCCGTTGTCTCTTTTTTCATTTTCTTTTGTTTAAACCCATAAATAAAACCAAAAGAGAAAATCACAAATCAAAACGCTTTCTCCATCTCTTCCCTTCTTCATTTTTTTTTTCTTCTCTTTCTCTTTCCCAGAACTTTCTCTCTCTAACAACTCCCTATAGATGCTATATGTGAGAAACAACCACCATCAATTATGGAGATAAGATGGGATGATGAGAAAACCCAACTCAGCCAACTTAAAAACCGAGTCATGAGACCGATTCAACCGCCACCAACCACCACCACCCCCGCCACCACCTCTAAAAACCGTTCTCGTCGAAAACCCGACCTTACCCTTCCTCTTCCTCAACGTGATCCCTCTTTCGCTGTCCCTCTCCCTCTACCTCCGACTTCCAAATCCGCTTCTTCTTCTTCTTCTTCTTCTTCTACTTATTCTTCTTCTTCTTCCTCCGCCACCACTTCCGCCGCCACCCAATTCACCTTTAAACGCCCACTGAGTTTCACCGAGCTGGACCGAATCCAACGGATCGGCAGCGGCAGCGGCGGAACCGTTTATAAGGTACTACACCGCCGTACCGGCAGACTCTACGCCCTCAAGGTGATCTACGGCAACCACGATGACCCCGTTCGTCTCCAAATCTGCCGTGAAATCGAGATCCTCCGGACCGTCGATGACACTAACATCGTCAAGTGTCATGACATGTTCGACAACGCCGGCGAGATCCAGGTCCTTCTTGAATTCATGGACGGTGGATCTCTCGAAGGACGCCGTATCTCTCAGGAACCCTCGCTCGCCGATCTCGCTCGCCAGATCTTGAATGGTCTTGCATACCTTCACCGGCGAAAGATCGTTCACCGTGACATCAAACCAGCGAATCTTCTCATCAACTCTCGAAATCAAGTCAAGATCGCCGATTTCGGCGTTAGTCGGATTCTAACACAGACGATGGACCCGTGCAACTCGTCGGTCGGAACGATCGCTTACATGAGTCCCGAAAGGATCAATACAGATCTTAATCATGGAGTCTATGATGGATACGCCGGAGATATTTGGAGTTTGGGGGTTAGTGTATTGGAGTTCTATATGGGGAGGTTTCCGTTCACCGTCATCCGGCCAGGCGATTGGGCGAGTCTTGTTTGTGCAATTTGTATGTCGCAGCCCCCGGAGGCGCCACGGAATGCGTCGAGAGAGTTTCGGGATTTTATTGCTTGTTGTTTGCAGAAAGATCCGGCGAAGCGATGGACGGCGGCTCAGTTACTGCATCATCCTTTTGTTTTACAGAATCATAATCAGCAGCAACAGTAGCAGCAACCATAATCAACTTCGAACAGTACCAAATCTTACCCCCACTTCAGCATTCTTCCTCTTGATTCTCTCATGTATGAGTTTTATTTCTTTCAATTTTCCTTTTTTTAGTTAAATTTCCAAGCATAGGTGGGGTTGTGATTTTTGAAGGAATGGAGAAATGGGTATGTTTCAATCAATCTTATGTCTTCAATGAAGAAGAAAAGTCTAATTGAAAAAAAAAAAAAAAAAAAATGTTGATGATTGTTGACCCAAGTCTTTTTCGTTTTTTTTTTTTGAGTTAAATGATGGGGTTTTGCTTTTAAAACTTTTTTATTATGGATTCAAATGGGTTGGGATGGATTATCCTGAGAAAGCTAAAATCTTGATCCACTTGATTGAATGCATAAACCTCCTCTATCATTTTAGATATAACATGAGAAAAAGGAAAATTGCAGATTCTTTTCCCCTTTTTATTGATCCTTTTCTTTGTATGGAGTTGCAGAAGATTGGTTATTGGATTATTATTCTTTTCATACAGTGGCTCTTTCTTGATTTAGGAAGAAATCTAGGCAGGAATTAAAAGTAGTATGTTTGAATAGAACTTTTGCAAAGGTTTACACCAGATTACTCATTTTTTAGCTTCCCTTTTATGGAGATTTATCCAGATATATTACCCAAGCAAGAAATTGAGAGAGAGAGATCTCCCAATCCAAAACGTGTACAGACTTAAGCTGTTTCTGTTGACCAGTATTCTGTAATTTTGTTGATCTTCCAGACTATTTAAGATTGTTGTCCTGATCATTTCATATTGATGCATTTCTTGGCTTGGCTGACAAATGGGCTAAGAAGGGCTTTCCTGTAGTAGAGATCCCACTTTGTGAGGACTTTAAATCAAGGTCTTAAATTTCGATTTCCCCACCCCAACTAGTGGGGGCCTGGCGAAATTTCGTCAATATTTTACCCAAATTTTGACATATCAACATCATTTCGCCATGTTGCTGGCGAAATTTAAAACCATACTTTAAATCAATCAATCGGTAAAATCAAGCAAAGAAATCTCAATAGTTCTCATTAGATTTCACACAATGGTAACTTGTGTTCATCATTCCCCGGCTTCTCAGCCTATGGCACCAAATCAAAATTACCCATGAAAATTTCTTGTTTAATATATAAATTTTTCTAAAAATAAAATCAATATTTAAACTTTTTGATTAGGAATAAGTTGGGTGTTAATTCTTCTGAAATTCTTTCTGGACATTAGAATGCAAATAACACAACAAAGGTAAAAGCAGATGCTGGATGATGATTGCCCAAATAACATGAATCTCAAATGAGATTATTAAAGGGCAACCAATATTACAGCCTTCTAATTGGTTGATAGTATGTTCCATCTAAAAGGCACTTCACATTATTGGAAGTTAAATAAAAGAGTTGCAACTATTTTATACCACCTATGACTACTATTAAAATTACTATTACTATTGATGATAAAGGATTAAAAACCCATAAACCCCTTTTCAGTGTTATGCCGTCATCTCCTACAAAGCAGATTGGAAAATCATCTCGGCAAGTTCCTGCAACATCGTCAAACAAATCTTCAGTTAGTTACTGGAAGGAACTGAAGCTAAAAAAGAACGGTCGGAGAAACTACACTTCACAACTAATCTATTTTCTTTTTTCCAAGTTACCTGCTTAGCAGAAGCAGCCTTGGGTTCTCCCCATTCCATGGCTTTCTTCTCAAGGGTTTCGAAATCGGCCTTCCCAGACTGTTGGAAGACACAATATCAAACATTAGTCACAGGATGGAAAGGCATTAAAAAAAGGAAAAATTCTCCAGTTTTAGAGGCACAGACCTCAATTTGAGCCCCAATCTCAGTATCAAAACTCTGATACCGCTTGCGAACTAGTTCGGCTAAAGAACCATCCTTTTGCCATAACAGATAACATGTTAACTCTCACAACAAAGTAAAAGTCAAATAACGTGGTGAAGAATAAAGAAAATGGATTAGAATGAGGACAAATTGGTCACTCACCTCAATCAACTTGGCAACATTTCGAAGTCCACGGGCCAGGGTATCCATTCCGCTGATATGAGCAATGAATAAATCCTCAACATCTGTACTCTCCCTTCGTCTACACTCCAAATTATCAAGTCAAATCCTCAGTCTCAGCTATTTAAATATAAAAAAGTGGGAGCATAATACATATCTCCTAATCTCAAAATAGAAACAATCAAAGACCGAAAAGGAGGAAAGCAATAAATCTTGCTCATTGCAAAGCAATCAAGAAGAAGACACTAACAATTTCGCATCAAAGTTGAATCCTCCCGGTGCCAGCCCCCCCTGAGAATAAAGGAAAATGTGAAGGCAAAACCAATTAACAAATTCCTCAGCAGTATTTTACACAAATTGAAAAGTAGCAATATCTTCTACATACATTTCTAACAACGCTTAGCATAACCATGGTTGCCTCTCCTATGTCGGTAAGGAACTGATCTGTATCCCAACCTAGAGTAATGACAGCAGATCATAGTTAGTACTACTTTGGTTTCTCTGAAGTGTCAACTCCTGTAGGAGACAAAAATGTACGAGAAATATAAAATTGTAGGTATAAATTATTACCGATCTGTGGGTCTCCAGTGTTTGCATCAACGTTTCCCAGCAAACCATTGATTCTGGCAGTCTCAAGCTCATGGTGACAGCTGCAATGTAACCAAGTATTATGAGTTTGTAAAGATTCCCATCATTTATACTTCAACTATTCCTTTTGGAAGTTACAAACAAATACATTTATTTAGGACGAGTTTATGAAGAAAAAATGATATACCTATGACCAGATAGAGTGGCATGGTTGCACTCGATGTTGAGTTTATATTCTCCTGTAAAAGGGCACGAAGGATGCTTTTAGTTCCCTGATCTAGTGGAAATATAACTAGTAAGCAGATAAAAGACAACAGAAGATTATTTCCAATGTCAACAAATGTAAAAAGGTTTCCTTATCAAGGATTATAGCCTCAGAATTAGTAACGCTAAGAGTATGTTTGTACAAAATATGATCACAACCACGTCTATGACAAGGTCAACAAATGTCCAACAATTCTCATGGACTTGAGACCCTTGGCGAATGCTCAGATTCTAACTTAGAGCAATGTGAGTAGAAAATTTACAGAAGTTCCATAGATTTTGCTTGATGAACAAATTGTGAAATTCTTTTGCTGAATATGTTAATGGAAATCAAGAGTAACCACATAAGAAGTAGGAGTTCTGATTCAGGTGGAGATTTGGCACCAATGTTTAAGGTATCGGTTTTGTATCGGGTATCGACCTGAGCGCAAAACTGAAGTCGTTTCGATCGATACACTACAACTAGGCCGATACAAACTGATGTGGACCCAGACCCACTCTAAAACTTCCAAAAAATTGGAAAAAAAAAAAAAAAAAAAAATCGTTGTTTTCATTGAAAATTGAATATTAAAACAAAATAAAGCATAAACACTATGCAAGCTCATGCAAAATAACCTTAAAAAGTATTTAAGAAGCTCAGAATAATCACACTACATATAGAGTGGCATGACAAAGAGATAAGGCTAACATAGTTTTAAAAAAAATAAAAAATATATATGATAGTGAAAATATGTAGAATTGAAGCTAAATAGGGAGCCAAAGCAACGGGTGAGAGGGGGAGAAGTTTGGAGCTCGTTTGAGCCCAAAATAGTTGGGGGGGGAAACCCTTAAAATCACATATATAAAACAAGGGGTGTCAACCGTTATGACTCGGCTGATACATTACAGTGTATCGGCCAATAGGCCAATATGCATCGACGAAACTATTAAAGTTTTTATATGTATCCATCGATAGGACCGATACGGGCTGAGTTGTATCAGCGTATTGACCGATACATAACGACCCCTATTATTTTATAATATCGGTGGCCAGTATCATATTGGGCACCTCAAATTCAGACACAACTCGGCTGATACATTACGGTATCAGCCAATACTTAAACCCTTGTTTGGCAGAATCCTCTTTTGGTCAGTTAATTGAGAGATATTGGAAGTTAAGTTTACTTATAAACTAATCATTTGATCCGTGCTCAGTATAGGTGCACAGTTTATTTACATTGTTTATCTATGTAATCTAATATGTTTTTTTACCAAAAATATTAAAAAAATATTCACACAATGTTTTAATCATTTGACTCATGCTTAGAAGAATATTTATGAAATTTAATTAGTTTTATTATTTATAAAAGAATCTAATAGATAAATTAATTATTTTAATATTTATAAAAGAATCTAATAGATAAATAGATATGAGTTGGTACAAGTAACCATTGTTTTCGTAAGTTGTTTTTTCTTGCCATATATTTGTACAATTTAAACTCAGCTCAAAATCCATCTTCTAGAAAATTGTGAAAGCTTCTGCTTGACACCTTTAAGGTGTTTATATAAATTAGATTACATTTTTGTAAAGCGATGATATTTAAAAACTAAATATATATTTTAGTCTATAAAAATAAGAGGCCACATAGATAAGTAAGATGCACCAGAGTTAAGCCATGGAGTAACACAGATTTCACACATTTGTTCACATGGCAATAAGCATCCCCTAAATATGACATAATTGTTAAGAGAGCTCAAAAGATATTAAAAGAATTTGATGGCTGCCATGGCTGCCATGTGATACATGAGAAAATCATAAATACATTATTAATGGGATTTATGCAGGCTGAAGTATTATCCATTTGGCTTATCTAGAGGATCACCTACCAAAAGTATTATCTAGTGGCCTCTCCAGACAGCCTAATGAACCGGCTTTTCAATTCAAACAATTGACTCAAGACCTGAGTCTATACTTGGCTAGGTCAAGCACCTAGGTCAATCATTTCAAGTGTCGTATCATAAATAGATGTCTAAATAAAAATGGTTTCATAATGCCATTTCCCTTATTTATTTTGCTTCATTCTTAGTTATTTGTTTTTTCAATTCTAAGGGATTTACTATTCTTATGAACCAATTATTGTCTGTACCATCATAAATGGATCTATTACATAAAAGTGATTTGACAATGATGTTTTACTATTTTACAGAATATACTATTATTGTAAAATCAGTTTTTGCTTGGATATGATAGTGAAACATCATCCCAAGAATGTATCATGACATGTGCGCATGCAATTAGCTTATAGCTTAGACATGTTTAATGAGGTAAAGTAATCATCCTGAATACTATGAGAAGTCAAACTGGTGGATGGACAAATCTCCTAAGCTGGGCATAGAACATCCATATTGATGTTCTGATCACTAATATGCATAAATATCACAGTTAGAAGAGAAAGGAAATAGTTTCTTGCCTCCAAGGTTTAGTAGGAAAGCCAAATTATAAGTTTTTGAGCAAAAAAATCATTAGTAAACTAATAGAGAAATATGGTGTGATACGAAGAGAAAGTTTGGGACGTTTGAATACAGTAGTACCTGCTGCAAATTAGTTGAAGAAAAACTAAAACTATGCTAGGGATTCATATGGCCATCTCCATGGTGAATACAACCTTCACCCGCTTTTGGTTGAGAAAATAGGGTTTGTGAGAATTCAAACTTTTACTTACTAATTAGATAGACTTTTGAGTTGTTTTAAGGTGGTGTTTGCCTTTGATTATCAAACCCAATTCTGGGCATTTTTGTTTCTAAAAAATGATATAGACTAAAGGCTAGTATTTGGTTATCCAACCTGTAAGCAGTTTCAGGGAAAACAGAAACAGAAAATGTGTCAAAATAGAAGCGCTGAAAACTTGATTCTGATTTTGGTGAAATCATTTCTCAAAGTGCGGAAGCAAACTTATAATTAATGCCATCTGAGCTGTGGCATACTTATAAAGCGTCTTTCATTTGAAGGGTAGAACTGTCATTTAAAAAACAGTGGCCTACTTGTAATTTTTCCAGCTTATAAACACTGCAATAACTCAAAATCAAAGTAACACATTGGATTATTTTTTTTTTTTTGACAAGTCGTGAATATATATATGAAAAGAGGGAGAAGAAAAGCAGGGAATGCAATGTCGCTGACCTATCGCCCATGTCGGGCGACATGTCCCCAATTTCGAAGGGGGCGACACGACATATCGACTCTAAATCGCTTTGCGGTGACTTGAGCGACATCGGCGATATGTCGCCGACATGTCGTCCGTGTCGCTTAAGTCACCACCAAGTTTTCATGGTCTAGGCGACATGTCGCCTATGTCGCCCGACATGTCGTCCACTTAAAGGCAAACTTGTAAAATAGAAGACATGTCGCGCATGTTGCTCGACAAGCGCGACATGTCACCTATTTAAGGGGGAAATTGAGCAGATTTCCTCCAAAACAGTTCAGAAGCTCATTTCTTCTCTCCCCCTCTTCATTTTTTTGGTGATTTCTACCCAAAACAAGTGTTATTTCACCTTATTTGTGTACGA
This sequence comes from Pachysandra terminalis, assembly GCA_031762675.1. Classification (NCBI taxonomy): domain Eukaryota; kingdom Viridiplantae; phylum Streptophyta; class Magnoliopsida; order Buxales; family Buxaceae; genus Pachysandra; species Pachysandra terminalis. The sequence goes on along the minus strand of JAUPMG010031554.1, from coordinate 91 downwards.
AAACACAAATCAAACTCCGATCTACGACTCTACGCCGTTTTCAAGACTTTCACCGACGAAATCAAGGTAACAACTCATTTTTTTCAGATCT
>JAUPMG010031543.1:0-14653 GCA_031762675.1 Pachysandra terminalis | reverse complement strand
ATATATATATATATATATATATATATATAGAGAGAGAGAGAGAGAGAGAGAGAGAGAGAGAGAGAGAGAGAGAGACGTGAAAAAGAAGAAAACTAGAAATTAATAAAATCCAACCTGATAAGCAAGAGTATGTTCATTGTCAATTCCTCTTGCTTTCAACTCTTGCATGATCAAGCAGATGCATTCCTCCATCTGATCTCTATATGGATCTCCAGCATCCTCGACATAGGTGACTGGTACGCCATGTGCACTGAAGAGTATCATGACCTACCATTTCAATGCAAAAGAAAGAAACCACTTAGCAGCAGCAGCAATATTAAGCTCAACTGGCAGGCTCTCTAGCTCAGGAACTGGACATCCCAGGTTCGAGTCCCCGGGCTTACTTGATATATTTTCCTTGTGGGTGGAGTCATGTATACGGGGTTTACCCTAAGTAGGGTCAGGGTTCCAAGTACCAAAAAAAAAAATATATATATATATATATATATATATATTAAAGTGATGACCTCAATGATGTTGATCCCAATGTGCATTTCTTATGCACCAAATAATGAAGTTATATAAGCTGATGCAATACCTAAACCTACCTGCTTTGGATTAGAGAAACTCTGTAACTCTTTCTCTATCAAATTTGCCATTGACTTGATGTAACCGTGACGTTGATACCAGGACTTTATAATAGAGACTGGTAGTCTTGATAGATAAGTATCTTCCCTGACAAACAACTCAAATTCAGCAAAACTGATCAAGGCATACAACGATGAACATCGTGTACTACAAGCTCCATAAAAATGGAGTTTACAAACTGAAATAGAACAGTTCGTCACCTGAATATACTTTGAAGAAGACGGATGCTTGACCCACTTGTAGAGATGGAAAACTGAGGAAAAAGAGGCAGCACAACAAGCCTTGTAATCCTGCCCTCCTTTATCTGTAACAGAAAGTAAAGATGTTAATTACTTTCACAGAAATAATTTTAAGAAGGTTGTGCAGTCCAAGTTTAGATAGTCTATAAAGAACCTGAAATCCTTTCTTATTTCTATTTATTCCAGTTGATTTCCTTTTCCTCTATTTCGGCTGATACATACCAGGTATCGGCCAATACCATTAAAAATCAAGGAATTTAATATGTATTGGCTGATACCTTTACTATTAGGAGGATCATATCAGCTACCCTCAAAACTGATATGACACAGCCAATATGTAACGGTATTGTCCGATACTTATAACCTTGGCACCTAGTCAAAGACTTGCTACCAGCCTGCCAGCACTGTCCTAAGCCCCAGTTTAAGCATGGAAGGAGTTGGCTATGTGATACAGTGACCTAGTCGATGTTCTGATCCCCGTTGACATAATATATAATTCAAGGTTGTCAAACTGTGAATCAATTATTGAAAATCATCAGGGGCCACTTAAAATCGAATCGTAATTTTGAATCATAAATCGTAAGATTCATAATAATTTTAGAAGTTTAGGTTTTGGGATTTCTCTTAGGGAAAGGGTTTGTTTTGTTGTAAAAGTAATGTTTCTTTATGTATATTTGATTGCTTTAGAGTACTATATTCCATATAGAGAGGGATTAAACAAAAAAGGGAAGTTTTTTAGTTAAAAAAAGGTGACATTTTTTGTGCTGCACAACGAATCGTTTGACTCATATAAATCATAAATCGAAAGATTCAATATATAAATCGTAAGACTCAAACATAAACTGATTTTTTCACTGATTTGAATCAATATAGGGTCAAATTGAATCGAATCGCAAGATTCATATAGTAAATGGGTGCCAATATCGCATTCCAACGTAAACATATACAGGCATTTTCTTCATTTCCAATGCCAATTTAAGTGCATGTGCCTGCAACCAAATACATAGAACCATTACATATATATAAAGTCACATACAAACTAGATAAATATACAAAATAAGGTCAAATATATGGACAAATTTACAGATTAATAAGACCAGAAACCATCTTAATATGAACTAAACCATGTACTCAGATTGAGAGACAAATGTCTTACCTGTTCATTTGTTGTTTTTTGCAAAGGTGAGCCACCCCCAATCTCTGCATAACCCTTCTTTACTTTCGGAGAGAGAAGAACAGAAATTACTTTCGCCAAGGGTTTCTGGAGAAACCGGAACAGATTGGGAAGACGTATAATATCCTGTTTCAAAAGTTTGATTATCAGTGATTCAGTGTAACACCCTAAAGATTTTGCAAACCCGATATATAAAAAGGAAGAAATACGAACAAAACATACTGGGTCTGCAAACAAATTGAACAGAAATGGCGGGACATCATGAAGCGTATCTGGTCCTCCAACGTTCAGAAGCATCACCCTGACCTTGTCTTGTGCAGAATTCATGGGAGATTCTACACAGAGCTTCAGAAGCCTTCACACGGAAAAGAAACCTAACTGGAATGCTCTTTGTTGCATCCATGGCTTCGATCTCGAAAGCAGCGAACGACTCTCTACCTGCCTGCAAGAGAACAAAAAGAATTAAAATTTTGTTTTTCTTCGAGACAAGTTCGTTATTCTAAAACCTTAGTCATTACAACAAATCCCTGTTGGGCTAAACTGGTCGAGGATCCTCCTGCGCACACAAACAACGTCACTCTGCTAAACTAGAGGGGTCTGCCTAACTAGGACGCGGATCCTCTGTTATGAAAATGCTTGTTATGGGGGGTGTTAAATGAAACAAATATGAGAGCAAAATTGTAATTTTTCTCTCATAAAGCAGCTCAGGTGAGGGCAAAGTTACAATTTTGTCCTCGTGTTCATAACAGAGGATTCGCCCTCAGCTAACTTAAGAGTGTACAACTTGCACGGTAAGAGTCGTGGCTGTTGGACATGTAGGCTGACACAACACTTTGCCGTGTTGTGCCAAACTTCTAGGACCCCCTGACATGGGATGGCATGTAAGTAAGAAACGCAAGCTTCTATTCAGTTCTTTGGCTTGTATTTAGTATGATTGGATAAACCTCAAATACTTGACCACTCGCAAGTCACAAATATAATTTAAGTCTGGGAACTCGAATTAGAGACCTCAAGCTTTTTGAGGCACAATGACTTGATTTGTAAGTGTCATCCTTGTACATGGACCATGCTAATCTTCTCTATATCGTTTCAGATGTCTTTGTATCACATTCTCTATGTTACGAAATTTCTTCTTTTGTTAAAGTACATGCTTTCCTTAAAATCATTAAGCAAGGTGAATTTAAAGGTATTTTGATCCCTAAAATATGTTGATATAAGCAACAACATAAAATAAAAATATTCTGTTAATTTATTGACACGTGTGTTTCGAACCTTGGATTTTAAAAGAAATGAAAATAAAAAATAAAATAAATAATTAGTGTCTTTTTTCAAGTGTTTGGTTAGAGATGAGATATAGAAAAGAAAATCAATTGACCAATTCCGATGATTTTTCAATTGATTTTCATATATTTTTTGACAGAATTTATTGATTAGTAAGGAAATATAAAAGATGTTATGAATTAGATTGGAATATTGAAGAGCACTCGTAGTCTTTTTTTTCTTTCAAAATTACCATTTTAGGGAAAATATTTAGATCTCCAAAGATAAATTTTGTAACTTATTTCCTCTTATCTTTCTATCTCCATCTCTTTTTTTAACTTTAACGGTTAAGGTTTAATTTTAAGGGATGTTTGTTGTCATTGTGTCAAACCCAAGGGGTATCAATGTAAAATTGGATAGAATAGGGGTATATTTAAATCCGATCAGAAAAACATTAGCCATGTATTCATGTCGGACTTCGGACATGATCCGATCCATTTTAGGCCAAGTAGTTTGCCACGTTGCTTTTCTAATGGGTCTCACCTGGATTGGTCAATCTTTTCGTCCACGTGGTCGGGAATCTCGTCTCTTACCAGGAAATCAAAACCAGGGAAGACATTACTGGAATCCTCTTTTTTCTTTAATCCCAAAAAAGTCTAAGACTCTTTAAACGAATCAAATTCTCCAAAATCTAAGAGAGATTTTCTATACAAAGGAATTTTTAGTTTGAGGATCTCTTCGTGATTTGAAGACCCTAACTCTGTTCTTGATTCCTGTGTGTATATCTAAATAGTTTTGACACGATCAATGCTGCGTAGGAGCTTCAAGTCCTCCAAATGGTAATCTATCTCAATTCTGCAAACTCGTAGTTCTTTATCCGGCTAGAGTTCTTCAAATCTGGAGAAAGGATTATAAAATGCTATCGTTAATGAGATTTTATGATCCTACCGAATTATATTTTTATTTGTTATTTTGTATTGGATTTAGGTTTTGTTTTGTTTACTTGTTATTTTGATCGTTTGTCTGTTGCAGCAAGACATCTCTACGACTTGCAGTTGCTCGTGTAAAGCTTCTAAAGAATAAGATGGAAGCACAGTTGAGGCCGTTGAAGAGAGAATTGGCTCAGCTACTCGAGTCTGGACAGGAACGGTTTGCAAGAATTAGGGTATTATTTTGAATTCATTTTTTTTTTCGTTGATTTTCGAACTCTATGGTGTGTTAGTATTAACTGGCTATGGTTTCAGATTTTTTATTTTTATTTTTTTAAATTGTTTTAAGTACCCAGTATGTTTTTCTGATTCATTGTATAACTATAGACGTGTAATTTGGATATTTGATTGTAGTTTTAGATATTGGACACTTTAAATGTACTAAGCAGCTATTGTGTGTATAGTTGCTTCAGGTGTATCTTTTGATGGTCGTGTATAATTATATTGTTTTTCTCTCTCTTTTTTTTTTTTTTTTTGTAATGATGAGATCGATGCATGTCGTGATTCAGATAGCATGACATTACTTGTTCACAACAATTATGCAATTGTACTTGCAAGTATGACGTTAGGATAGTTTCCAGGGATTTGATCGAGGAACACAACCAAAATAGAAATTGATTTTCTTGGTCCCTATCCACCTTCATAAATATGTCCCACTTGGGATGGATCTTCCATAAGAATGTATTTGAACTATAGGTCACAGATCTATTTATCTTCAACATAATGGTTTGATGGTTATGCTTACTGATGAAAATAGTCACATATTGAGAGTAATTCAATTCTAATATTAGATTCAACAAGCCTTATTTGGTGTACCTCTCTACCTAAGCACCCATTTCAAGGAATAGCAAATTTTTTGTTCCATGACCCATTTTCTATTCTTAATGGAACAACTCAATTCCTCAACATTTACAGGTTCATTATATCTGCCTGAAGAACTTGTAACTACTGCTTAACCGTATCATCCTTGGTTATGTCTTATTGACACTTTTTTTTTCTAGTGGATGGTAGGAATAATTTTACTAAGAGATAAGTAAGAAACAAAATCTCAAGGGAAGAATAATAAAAGAAAGAAGGAATTTTCTTAGTGTGGGGGGAGGACTACTTGGGAAATGGTGTCCCGATTTGTTTCTTGTCAAACTGCCCCCTTTTTGCAAGCAGCGTAACTGTTTGTCAATCTAGGAACCCAGGAGAAGATTAGTTTATGCGAGACTCAAGGACTTGTTAGCTTGCCTTAACAAATCTCTCAGAAAGGGAAGGGTTGTATAGATCTGGTGCAAGACGTTGTTGCTTACTTGAACGATTTGTTATTATAATACATTAGACATTTTGTTGAGTAGAAAGAATGGCATGTAGTCACTATACTTTTCTTAGTCTTTGCAGTTCGCTTACCAATTTTCCATCTTTTGTATGATGTGTACTGTTCAGATATCATGGGTATTGTGGGAAACTGACCAGTTGTCATGTTGTTTGATCTATGTTTCATATTCATATTTCTTCATTTTGATTGAAAATACAACATTTTGTATGCTTGAGTTGATTTCGTTGAAGATCCCAGCAGGGGGGCTGGGGGTGGGGAGCGGACATTGCTTTTAGGTAGGTAACCGGTCAATGACATTCCATAGTCAATAATATAAGTTGCTTTGTATATCTTCAGATAGCATATTTCATGAATGATGAGCCTTTTGAGGTGCTTTGGCCTCAGCAGCCGAAATGTTCTTTCACAGAAGATTTTGTTCTCGCTATCTGTGTATCCGCTTCCGCTGGTTCCCACCTGGATCTTGGTAGAATTTCTATCTTAGGCTTCTGGTTTTTTGTTGGGTGTATTCAGTATGTCATCAATTCATACCTTTATCCTTCTAGTATATTTATTTTGTCCATTTATTATTATTTGTCTTTTGCACCAAGTTGGTGCATTTTAGTATTGCTATAAGTTGCTTCACATAATGTGGATGTGGTTGATTGGTAAGTCCAACACGATATCACTACTGATTCTAGATGCTATGTGCATACTTTCTGCATGCAATATTTCTCTTCTCTTGTTGTACGACTTGATGTCTCCTTTAATAAATTTTAGATATATTGTAAAGATTTTGCAAATATTTTTGGTGGCTTTGACATTTTATATTTTACTTGTTAGTGAAAGTGATTGCTTATCAGAGCAGAATTTCGAGTTCATGCAATGTTTATGTGTGAGTCTTCTTTGTAAAGACCAATTTGGAGTCATGGCTTTGGTTATTCATGATACGTGGTCTTTTTAGTAGTAGCCCTCTGATGGGATTTCAGTTGTAAATACACATTGGATGGTCTACTTGGGTTAAAACCGACCCACATTTGTGGAACTGATGATTTTTCTTCTTTTTTTCTCTTTTCCTTTTTGCATTTCAGGTTGAACATGTGGTGAGGGAGGAGAAAACAATTGCGGTATATTATCTTATTGAGACATATTGCGAACTCATTGTGGCACGCTTGCCAATTATTGAGTCACAAAAGTATGTCGACCCATAATCTTAAGTTAAATTATTTCAATTCTCTGATGTATCATTTAGAGTTGTGGATTAATTTAAAATATTGCGAATTTGTTTGGACATCTTTATCTGCAGCATGGCATTGAGAATAAAAAAATGTTGCAGAAGAAAATGCGTGTAGGAACTTGTAGGCAGTCCTTATTTCACAAACTTTGGTCATTAAAACTTTAACTAGACATCTATGAAAGGGCTGCCAAGAATGGTTCTAAATGTCGCGACATGTCGGGCGACACGGTATTGGGGGATAAGTCGCTATACAAACTTTTTCCCTCTTGTCACTGTAATGTCGTGATATGTTAAGATACTAAGGCGACATGTCATTAAAATTGAAGACATGTCAATCCAGATTGGGGAAAAATCATTCTGACCCCATTTCTTCTACTTTTTCTTGCCCTAATCACTGATTTTTTGCGTATTTTTTCAAATTCAACACTAAGATTAGCTTTGTTGCCATCTTGGTGGGGGGGTGATGGGAATGATGACATTGAACGGGGTTGCCTCTCTTTATGGATATGATGTATAGGATTAGGGGCTGATGTCTGATGTCTCCTCATTTGTATTTGCTTATTTGATGTATGCCTTATACATTATAGTCTTTTATTGTGTTTCATTCATGCACCTATTTGTCTTATTTAAGCTCTAATTGATTATATCTTTATAATTTCACATGCCAATGCCGGTAGTATACCTAAATATTTTTCATTGATCATATACACATTGTTTGAATAAGACAAATATGCCCCAATTACATCCCTCTAAAGTTTGATTGAGTTTGACAATCAAAATAATGAATTTGCTACACTAGGTCTCTTGCAATGTTCTGTGTGTAATATAAGTATATAGCAACACAAAATATTGTGGAGCTAATAATGAATTAATAGATAGGATTACCATATTACAATATGCTGGACATTTGGTACACTGCATCAAGTCTAATCTTATTGGAAGAACAGTGAGGATACGGAGATTTGCTTAGAGATGTGATTGAGAAGATGAGATGGTTATAGGCATGACTAGATTTTATTAGCGGTATCAGAATTAGGTGCTTTTGTTTCTATTAGGATCTGTTTACTTTCTAAGTTTATCATCATATTGTTTTATTTAAATCCTTATTGGGGGAATGTAATTATTCTTGTTCTCATACCTTTCGACAAGTGGACAGGCATGATCCGGTTATCAATATTAAACTCTTACAGATTTTTCAAATGCCAAGGAATTTGAGGGGGAATAATCAAGAAAATTAAGAGGAGAATTGCCATAGTAGTTGCAGATGTGTACACTACATAAGTGTAATCCCATTAGCATCTAAATCGCAATTTGATTAAAAATGTGATTGACAAGAGATGACTCTAGATCTGGTTAGATTTTATTACTGAGATTATAATTAGGTGATTTATTTTCTTATTAGGATTGATTTAATTTCTAATTTAACTTTATCTAAATCCTAATTATGAAAAATCTGTAATAGTCTGTCTTTCTTAGGAACCTAGACCTATAAAGCTTTGGTTTATGGTTTTTATATTATCCTTGCAAGGGAATGATTTTTTATGAGTACTTTTTTGGCTCTTGCACCCATAATCTTCTAATGCAGTCATGTGACAATCATTTTGTTTCAGAAATTGCATTGTATTAAACTATCTCCTATATCATCTCCAGAAAATGTCCCATTGACTTAAAGGAAGCGATATCTAGTGTGATATTTGCATCTCCAAGATGCGCAGATGTACCAGAACTCCTTGATGTGCGCAAGCACTTCACAACGAAGTATGGAAAAAGGTTCATTTCATCAGCTATTGAATTGCGTCCAGATTGTGGAGTAAACCGGGTAGTAAGTTCCAAGTGAAGCAGTCTTCTTAACTATTTTTTTTTTTGGTGACGTGGATCCCCCGACCCGACTTAGTGGGGATAGGGTAAACCTCGGATACATGACCCCACCGACAAGGACCATATATCAGGTAAGCCCGGGGACTCGAACCTGGGGCCTCCAGTTCCTGAGCTGGAGAGTCTGCCAGTTGAGCTAACCCTTGTGGGTTATCTTAACTAATATCATTTAAATTTGATACACCATATTGGGTCAATATAAGTTTGTGACAGTCATCTTAGTCAATCATGATTGTATATTATGATGTTTCAGATGATTGAGAAATTATCTGCAAGAGCACCTGATGATGAGACCAAAATCAAGGTCTTGGGGACAATAGCTCAAGAGTATGACATCAGATGGAAACCTACCTCACTTGAAGAGAAAGATTTAAAGCCTCCCGATGACTTTCTGGTGAGGAAAATAAATTTAAAAATTATGTTTACTTTCTGAAGTTGAATTAAGAACCATCTGTAATTTCTTGGTTGTGCTTTGTGATGGAATACTGATCAGTATCTATGATCCAATCTATGTTGAGCAGAACGGACCAAGTAATTTCGAGGATGCCAGTAAGATGTACGTGGAACTTCCTAATGTTAAGCTCATGTCTACACATGACCAAAAGCAAGAGTCATCTGTAAGGCCTTCTGAGAACAATGCCAGGTCAACTCCAAGTTCTCAAACTTTTGCTTCACCTTCAGGTATGTGAAACAGAATTATTTCTGTGGTCAACGATACTGCAATGATCAGTAACACTATTTCTGATCCAGTGGTAGCATGCTCCATAAAACTCTCCATATTTTGCTGGAGATCTTCACATGTTCCTTTTATTTTTTTCCTTACAGGTACCGGGTCTGATGGGAGAGAATTCAAGCATTCATTTTCGGAGGATGAGAATGCCTTCTCCTTAAATAGACAGAGTTGGAATATGGAATTCAAGGGCGCAAGTTCTTCTGCACGGGTAGCTTTTGAGTCTGCAGAAAGAGCAAGCATGGCGGCTAGGGAAGCTCTGGAGCTCTCAAGCAGTGGGGAGATTACACGACAATATTCTACAGATACACACAAGTCATCCAGGCATTCATTTTCGGAGGATGAGAATGCCTTCTCCTTGAATAGGCAGAAAAAGAAAATGGAATTCCAGGGCGAAAGTTCTGCTGCACGGGCAGCTGTTGAGTCTGCAGAAAGAGCAAGTATGGCTGCTAAGGAAGGTTTGGAGCTCTCAAGCAGTGGGAGGATTACACGGCAATATTCTACAGATACACACAAGTCATCCACGCATTCATTTTCCAAGGATGAGAATGCCTTCTCCTTGAATAGGCAGAATCGGAATATGGAATTCAAGGACGCAAGTTCTGCTGCACGGGCAGCTTTTGAGACCGCAGAAAGAGCAAGTATGGCTGCTAAGGGAGCTCTGGAGCTCTCAGTTTCTTTTCATTCCCGTGTAAGTGACGAGGATGAGGATGTGTTCTTGAATTCGGATCTCCAAAGGCATGGGAGTTGTGATGCTGGACACTCTTTCATTAGTACTGACTCGAGGAACATGCAGAAAGCTTTTGACGAATCCGACTCCGATGACGACTGTAATTTGGATGTAGTGGGTGAGTATAGTGGACATCACTCCAGTTTACTTTTCCCGACATCTCGTGAAAAAACATTTCCACGTTTCTTAGAAGATATAAGTACTCGGAGTTCAGAGAATTTCAGCAGACAACTGCAATATTCCCCAGAAGTGCACCATCCTTCTGGGTTTGCCGAAAGGGTGACGAAATCTACTTTTGCTTTACAATGGGATTACCTGTTTTCAACTTTTTATGATTCAGATAGCCCAAGTTCTGAGAGTGAAGAGGAGATGAACGAATGTGAATTTAGTGAAAGAACAGAGTCCAGTGGTCAGCCTCATAAACAGAGTTTCAACACTAGAAGCTCAGTGTTGACCCAGACTGATAACCATGCTTTAAACTCCGAGGAAATACTCCATGATAGAAAGCCTGAAACAGAAATGAGTATCAGAGATGAATCTATGGACAAGTATGATGCTTCATCTCTATCCACAAAGCAAACATCAGATGATGCTCATCAACCTACTGTTTCTTGCACACTTGAGACTTGTGTGAATTCTGATGCATGTGATCAGGAAGCACCGAATCGGAAAATGCAGATAAAAGATCATAAAGATACGAGTTTCAGATCCCCCAAAACATATTTTGATTCAGACAGTGATGATGCCGATGAGCTACTACCCCCACGCCAAGCCATTTGTACTGGAGAACACATAACATTTTTTGATTCAGACAGTGATGATGCTGAAACAGGTGCTCATTCAAGTTTTTCAGTCCCGTCTGAGGCATCATTTAATTCGGATTTTCGCTTGGGAGAGAAACTCTACTCAAGGAATTCGCCTCTATCGAAATCGCAGTACTTGGCGGGAAGCTCAGGAAGCAAAGTGCCCTCTGCATCTTATAGGACTAGGTCTATGCCAGAATCCAGCACTTCATCCCGAAGAGAAGCTTTTAGGTTTTCAGAAGTCGAACCATTTAAGATGCCAAATAGTGAATCATTAAGGGGCACTGAAGGTCTGATGACATCAACTTGGTATTTGGACTCATCTAGAGGGAATTCTATGAAGGAATCTATTCATGTTCACCCAAAGCTTCCTGACTACGATACCTTGGCTGCTCGCTTTGGGTCTCTCCGATCTAATAAGTTTTCTGACTATGATGAGCTTCCTGATTATGACAACTTGGAGGCTCGCTTTGAGTCTCTCCGATCTTATAAGGTTCCTGAGAATGACCCCGTTACTGCTCGCTTGGAGTCTCTCCGATCTAATAAGCTTACTAAGTTAGACACCTTGGCTGATCGCTGGGGTGGCGCCGTGGCTGCTCGCTTTGAGTCTCTCCGATCTAATCGGCTATGAGTTGTGGATTTTCGTTAGATAGCTTATTCTTCTTGGTGCGGGTAAAATGATCAGATAATTGATATAGGATTCAAGAACTTTTTTTTGATGCTGATTCAACTGTATGTGTGTGTGTTTTGTGCAGCATCAGAGCTGGTTGATACAGAATTATATGTGCAGAGCGAGTTAATCGGCTCTCTATTTGGTCTTCTCAATATGTAATTCTTTAATATATTGTGTAATAATCTGGTAGTTGTTACCGGTATAAATCCCGGTTGCCGAGTTCTGTAATTCAATGGTCGTTGACTCCTTGTGTTCCTATTTTCCAAACTCAGTTCATGTCACTGTTGGTTTTGAACAGGAGAGCTGTGTATTGGTGTACTATGTTTCATAATTCATTTGCTCAACTATTTCGTAGCAGAATGCTCTTCCCTTGATGTGATGAACACTTTCAGCAGGTTGCTTCACTTCACTGGGATTGAGGGGCCTGAAATTAGGCAGGGCAGGGCACAAAAGGCATGAGGCTTATCGTATCGGGGCTAGCACGTATAAAGACATATCAAGGAAAAGCACATTGAGGTTTGTTATATGTGAGATACACATTATCATGTGTATCTCACCTATAAAGAAGCTGCAGTTTTGATGAGAGAATTGATAAAGATTTGTATTGATTTGGAAGGTGTGAATTTGATTTTAAAATCTTATCAAAACTGGATTAGATTGATTTAGTTTCTATTTTCGTCTCTATGTATTTTCTATTTAAATTTCCAATGAGATCTCTTTGTAATCACCTTGAATAATTAATAAACTCAGTTTCTTTTCAGCACGAAATGCCCATTTGTACAACTCTGATCTCTCTCTCTCTCTTCCTCGTTAAAATCATCTGAGAGAGAGAGAGAGAGAATTGTTCTTTGGTGAGAGAACAAGAACGATGATGACTGACTTCAAGAGCATTAGTTAATGCACGTGCCGTAAACCAGAAAGCTTGTGACTTGACCACGTATCTTTAATCAGATGAGGATCTTTTGTGAGCTGGCTCACAAGGGATCCCACGTGAGCTGGCTCACATGTCCTACGGTGAGTCCCACGAAGAAAAGTACCTTATGAACCCAAGAGACCCACAGCTTTAACCGGCTTCTACCTTAACAAGTGGAACCAGTTAAAAGATGTGCTCTCATAGGACATCAGCATATAGTTCAGCTCACAAAAGATCCTATCTATTAACATAGTAGGGATCTATGGTAGGATCGAGTGAGGATCTTCTATGATCCGGATCACAAGAAGCCTCCTGTGATCCGCCACAGAGATCGACACATGTCTTAGAGGGCCTACAAGTGGTACTGCTTGTAGCCCCTTAAGGTTCACTCATTTATTGGGTTTTTAAATTTGTGCGCTCCTAACAGGTGTCGATCTCCTGTGATCACAGAAAATCCTCACTCGGAAGGACCGGTAGTAGAGAAAACGGACTCATATGCTGACGCGACACAGGCGGTCCTCAACCGTCTATAAAAGTCCCCACCAACTCTATTTTCCTTTTTTTTTTTACATTTTTTAAGACAGTTGATATGCCTATTGTTTTCGGAGATTCAGGTCTGAGCTGTCCTGGGGTTGGAAGGAGTTCTTCTTCTCTCTTTCCTCTCTATAAGAGCTTCAATTGGGTATGGTGTTTTAAATTCATTTGTTCTGTTTATTAGACTTTGTCATGCTTATATTCCACTTTTATTCTTGTTCGAGTTCTAATCGAAACACTAAATATGATCGGAGATCCTTTTACTGTTGTTGGTTCTATTTCTTGTTCTGAGATTGATCTCTCGTATGTAATCAAAATTAATACAATTATTTGAATCCCATTAAAAATACAAGAGCCACTTCTTTTCCAATTAGTTTGCATTTGAATCTGTAATTTTGTTTAGGGTTGCCTTCTTTTCCAATAATTTGCCTTCTGATGGGGATGAGCATTTGAACCCTAAAGAATTTGAGCTTGAAAAATTCTATAGGTCCATGAGGATTACAACCTAACTCATCCCCAAATCTCTTTCTCTCTAGAATCTGTCATGAGATAATTACTAGTATTGGTGATCTTGCGGTCTGATTAATCACATCGGACACGCGGCGTAATCTTAACACGCGATAGCCCGTTTATAAAATATGACCGCAAGCCCATTATCATATATATAAAGCGGTTTATCTGCTCCCACACTGCCTCACGCGTGTCAACTCCAAACTGTGTCCGCACTCTCATTGGGAGTACTAATGATCTTTTGACCTGATCACAGATCTCCAACGTTCTTATCTTGTTACGGTTAATTTCCCCAGTAAGTAAACCCTTCGAAGGATGGAATGGACACTTTAGATCTAACAAGGGTTTGTCACCCTCCAAGGACTGACTTCGAAGGAATCCTTATTGGAGAGGCCTTCGAAGGCATGTTTATTTCCTTATCCCCTGGAAACACCTTTGGATGACATCTTACACAAACAATGTGGGACTCCTTATTAGACTTTATTTAAAGGCATTTTGAATGAAAAATATTTATATCTGATTTCACTGAGTTCAATATAAGGCCACTATAATTGGTCATTTGACCTAGAACCTTAAGGAATTCTACGATGACTTTGTCTTATAGGGACTATTGATCATGGAAACGAATTGCCTGATTAGGAACTTAAATCCAAGGTCTCTATATGAGTAATTCAATAATAGATTGTGTGTAATATAAATATATAACAAGTTTTAAACGAAGAATCTTTTAAGGCGTGGTACATTGTATTGCATTCATTATATTCTTGAAATAAGAAAGAGACTATGAAGATTGCCTTTTAAAGAAATTTTTATTGTCTTAAAATGCCTAGGTTTCTGTTTAAGATTATATTATAAATTCCTAAATTTTTGTAGTATGTAGATAAAATATATGGTCAGTTATCTTTGGATAAATGCTGTAGCGCATGAAGATATGGGTGTGTTTACTAAAACTTTTTTGTTAAATAGTTCTTCTAGCAGTTTCAAAAAATACATATATTTATTACTCTCTCTCTCTCTCTCTCTCTCTCTCTCTCTCTCCCTCCCTCCCTCCCTCTCTCTCTG
>JAUPMG010031532.1:0-14653 GCA_031762675.1 Pachysandra terminalis | reverse complement strand
ATTCGTGTGGCTACAAGCTCACTACGATATCAACAAGAAAGGTCACATTAACATTAGGGATAAGCATACCCCATCTTCGATTGGCACAAACAGTACACCCTAACTACTCTAATCTAACTAACTACTGTGGTATCACAATCTGTCTTTTCTATGCATGGGATATCAAATCACTAATGAAATGCCAATGAGCACCATTGCATAATCAATGGCCCTATAATCACAGAAAATAGGGTCATTCGATTCCAATGGTGGTTAACCAATTCCTAAGACAAGGAATAGGTTTGGTCAAGATTGATTAAGCGATACGTTCGGTTACTAACACTTAACCCTCTAATTATGCAACCATCAAACATTAAATTAACCAATCCTAAACATACATGAGATTAAACCATGAAATAAATAGGGTTTACATCAACACCCTACCTGGAAATTTAGCTGCTCATTATCGTAGAAGAAATCAATTCGTCATTGGTTTACTCCATGTAGTTCATCCTAGCTTCAATCTCTAACCCAATTCAATGAAAATAAAAAAACAGAACAAAAACCTAATTGAAAAACCCTGAAACGTTTTTCTCTAATTCGTCTCTTTGATCCCCAAATCTCCAAACATTATCCTATTTAAATCCTGTATTACAATCATAATTAACCCTAAAAGAAACCCTCCAAAATCGTGAGAGAATCGCGCAAGCATCGGAGCCGAAATAGAATTCTTTCTAAACTGGGTCTGTCGATGGCGATCGATCGGCAGAGGCTGGAGATCGATCGGGCACAGATCGATCGGCACAATATGCCGATTGATAGGTACTGTGTTATGAAAATCCTTCGGTATTTCTTCTTCTTTCGAACTCCACTCTTTGGGGTTTCTCCTGGGCTTCTCTAGAACACTTCTCTCATCTTCTTAGCATATTTTGAAGTTTGACTTGCTCTTCATCTTCTGCTTTGGCTTTCTTCTCGTTTCGGTTCATTTAAGCCTGTTTTAAGCCTGTTTTCTCCCATCTTTACCTAACCTGAAAAGACATATAAACATGTCAATTTTCTCAATTAAACATAGCAAGAAAGTTTAATAAACATGAATAAACAGGTAAAGAGAGTAAGTACTAGGTACTTATCAATCAGCTATCATTCTTCCCAACCTGCAACATGAGAAGTTGTGTGAGCTAGGAGGCTGTAGTGACCCTAACACGTAAAAAAAAAATTAATTAATTAGAGATTAATTAAAAACAAAATAATTAATGACAAGTCGATAAGGGTGTTATAGGAATTAATTATTGATTTTTCTAAAATTATTAGTGTGGTTTAATAGGCTAATTTGACAATAGAGTTATAATTGAACCATATGTGTAGAGTTGGGGTTATTGTGTAATTAGACTAAACCTTTTAGGGGCTAATGTAATTTTGGATTTAGATTTAATTCCATAACACATGTGACGTGGATGGTGAGTGGGAAAATGTAATTGAAAGTTTCTATTCCCATGAAACCTATTTCCCTTTTCCATAGAATC
Organism: Pachysandra terminalis; assembly: GCA_031762675.1. NCBI lineage: Eukaryota > Viridiplantae > Streptophyta > Magnoliopsida > Buxales > Buxaceae > Pachysandra > Pachysandra terminalis. Next base: position 13,151 of record JAUPMG010031532.1, on the reverse strand, counting down.
TAGATTAAGATTCTTTTAGATGAGTATTAGTAGTTAGAGATTGGACCAAGGTTAGTAGAAACACTAGCCGTCCAAGTCATTGTGGGGAAAGAAGAAAGGAAGAAGAGAAGAGGAGAATCTCATACAAGATCAACAACGAACCATTAAATTGAAGTAAGTTCTTTACTCTTTATAATTCACTTGGAATAAGATGTAGATTTTGTTTTGGGATTGGTTGAATGCAAGATTTGTGTGATTCCATGAAAGCATATGAATGGGTTGAGTTTAATGATTTGTAATTTATTGTGTTAAGTCTTATTGATTTATGAATGATATGAAGTCTGCCTTGTTCTGATATGGGTTTAAATTGGAATAATAATAATTGAATGATAAAGAGATGGCGTAAAATTGCATGAGGATTCATGAACATTGTATTAATGATTTGTTTTGTGCTTTTCCTATGATTGTAGGTCTCGCTCTTGATGTATCTAAAACTTATGTTAGGCTTGTTTGATTTAGTCTGTAAATAGGATCGTAAGAAAACTCAGAAGAATATAACCCAGATTTACCTTCGTACTCGTCGGTTAATGTACCGGTACACTGGCAAGCCTACCGACAGTGAGTAGATTTCACAGACCATGCCTGGTCGGTAGGTTCCGATGCACTGGTAAACTTACCGACCGAGATCATCTTAGTTGATCGGTAGGCGTTGATACACGGAAGAGCCTACTGACGGAGTTTAATTTAGAATTTGTTAGTTTTGGAAGGTTTATTTAATACATAGGTTGGACTTATGGAATTAAAGGGAGATTGGCATACCTAAGGGGGTCCTAAAGTGGGTTCCTAAGATATTGACCTTACCAAACACAAACCATTGGACTTGACCATACTTGGGCTTATGACTCCTTGTATCGATTGACTCCTTTGTATCGATTGAATGTTGTGGATGGATACCTGTGATGATGTCCTGCGGATTGTTCATGTGTATGGGCGCACAAGCAATTTCCAAAGGATATTATCACTTGGATTCTATAGATACTTGGCTATTAGTGTTGGAGGTTGTGGGATCTAGTGTCCAAGCGGGCATGACTAGTGGGCGGATCCATTGTGAGGCTGGCATGCTATTGGTATGCTGACTGGCTGGCTTAGCACACATGCCATCCTGCATTGATGTGGCGGTAATGGATTTTATGTGTGATCATGATAGCTTGTACGGGTCAACTGGGAAGCAACGAATTGAGGATGATGTGAGATGGTTAGGGGAATTGAGCCCCGTATAACCAAGTGGTGAATGTGATATGATATGTGACTAGTCCTAGTGTGACCCATCCATGCATCGAGATGCATGAGGAAGAAACTGAGAAATAGCTTCGGGAATTGAGCCCAGTAGGTTGCGAGTCCTACAAAACCACGATGTACACGTGGGACTTATGAGAATAGTATTCAGGTGTAGTAAAATCAATAACCTATAATAGTGATTACATGATCCAAGAGTGTCGTCCAGCTGTAGTAAAATGGATGCCAATGTAACTTGGAACTAGCCGATCATTAGATTAGGACTACATTAGATTGCATTCATGTTGTGTGTTGCATCACTTGTATTGAGCATTTCCAAATGCATTTACATTCCTTTCATTAATTGCTGTGTGTGTCTTAATATCTTTTATAAATGATATCGACTGTTCAGTTATGCCATAAGATTTTGTGATGTGTATCATGACGTTGCTGTTATATTATTTTGGATTGAGGGACTAATGTTATTCCATGAGGCTGGATGACAGAATCGGTTCTTACTAGGCATTCCAAGTTCACGCAACTTACTCATGTTGCAGGTTGAGGTGACGTGAGAGATAGTCTTGGACTTGAAGTACTGATTTAGTTATTTCTTTATGTTGAATTTAAATTGATGTAATAAGATTAGATCAGTTTTAGTTTATTTGTTTAATTGGGATTTAGGATTTTCTGAGGTCGTATTTGGATTTATTTATAGTTTACTGTTTTCGCGCACTGATTTAGTTTATTTGAGTTTTTGGTGCTCTTGTGACATTGGATGTATGTTGGTGATCGGTGTTCCATGAAAGGGAAATTGAAGGTCACACTTCGTGATCAATGCCGCCCACCTAGAGATTCGAGCATCGGGATCTGAGGTGTGATAGAGGCTCAATAAGAAATTCAGCAGTCACCATCCCCATATGGAAATCAGATATCACCAAAGGTTAGTTGCATAAATCACCGGCAATATGATTATTTTGACATGAAGGAAAAGAAGTGTTATGAAGTAAACAAATGTTCTAAAATGAAATGCTTCAATGATATTAATACAATGTAATGAAGTGTAATGTATGAGTACCAAGCAAATATCTCCTGTTAAGTGTACCTCACGTGAAGCTTCCCAATCAACACAAATTTAGGATCTAGGTCCTAGGGACTGTCGGAAGCCCCCTCTTCGTTCCGAGCGCTAACCCATGGTACGAAGGCCACCATATACTAATTTATGAGTGTACAATACTTAGTCTGAGACTCTTCCCCCCTGTTTCTCCTTCTCTTCTGCCCCCTTCTATGTCTGCTCTCCCATTTCACCCTCCTCATCTCCTTGTCTCCCCAGTCCTTCTCTCCATGGTTCTCCTTCATCCCTCCTTTCCTCACTGCTGCAAACCCTGTGACTGCGGGTGGATTCTTGGCGGGTCAGGTCTTGTCTCCAAGCTGTTCTTCTGTCTCTTTCTCTTCGCAGGTCAAGTCGGATTACCCGTCTAACCCATCTAGGTCTCTTTCATATCCCATTTCTTCCTGACCGTTTCTTTCCTCCTTTTCTTTCCCCTGCCTATTGAGATGGCTTCTCCTACTCAGTTTCCTCATTTGGGTCTGTCCCCTACCCCTTCTGGGATGTTGACCATGATACCAGCTGACTGTACGCAGTCTATCCCAGCCTGTGCGTGGTCTGCTGAGCCTAATCACACTTTGGGAGAAAACAATGGGCTAGCACCCCCTACTGGTGGCCTGTCAGTTGGCTCTTCTAGCTTAGCTATGCACATCCTGTCAGGATTACCTCTTGCTGCTCGTTCTGGTGTTGTGTAGTCAACACAGACCCCCAAACCTTGGTCTAGCTTGTTTTCACAAAACTCTTCTGTACTCAATAAACAACTGGAGTTTTTCCCTCCACCTGTAAAGGATGGTAGAGTGCTTGTCCACCCGCGGCCCCCCCCCCCCCATTGATGTCATCAAAGCTGGAGCTGCTCTATGGGAAGGTACTTTAGTTGGTCATTTCTTGGACAAAAGAGTCCCCCTCCATGTGGTGAACTCAATAGCTCAGAGACTATGGGGTAAGAATGGAGCCCTTGAGGTAACAACCAATAATACTGATTTTTCTTTTTCAAATTTTTTTGTAAAGAAGTGAGAGACAAGGTACTTGCTGCTGGGCCATGGCATTTGGCTGGGAGATTGTTAGTCCTCAGGGAATGGAGACCCATGATGGAGCTATAGATAGAGAGTTTGAATACTGTCCCTGTATGGGTAAAGCTGTTCAACATTCCTCCGGAATTCTGGACACCTGAGGGACTGAGCCATATTGCCAGTGCAATTGGCCAACCACTTTATCTTGATAAAGCCACTAAAGAATGTTCTTTAAAGAACTTTGCTAAAATTTGTGTGAAATTGATAGAAACTTAGTTCTCCCTAACCAGATCTCACTCAACACCTCTAGAAATCCTTTGATTGAGGACTTAGTGGATATTGAGGTAGAATACACTTGGAAACCCCATGTTTATTCTCATTGTAAGTGCTTTGGGCACTGGACTAAGGCTTGCCCAACATCTCCCAAATAGCCTAAACAGTGGGTTCCTACTGGAAGGACATTTGTGCAACAAGAGCCTAATGCGGAACAAATGGAGAGTACTGAGACCCATACTGATGATGCTAAGCAGAAGGAGAAGAACTCTCAAACTAGACATGAGGCTCCTCAACCAGAAGGTCTGTCAATGAGAAATGAGAGGTTAAACTCCCAAGAAGCACACTGCAAAATTGGTCCTGGAGCCCTTAAGATTGATAATGGGAGCAACACCATTACAAAGGCGAACTGTCCCCCCCAAACCAAAAAGGTTGATACTCAAATGCTTGACAGTATTATATCAGCAATTGATGCATCCAATTAGACCTGTGACATAAATATCCCTGCATCACCAAACAGATTTGACTGTCTTCATGAAGATGGTGAACTGAATAATGCCACCCTCATTAGCATATGTAAGAATGCTAGATCTGCAGCACCATTCAACCTTGGTGGTGAGTCCTCCCCTAACTCACTTTCCCAATGCTGAACATCCTATGCTGGAATATCAGGGGCCTAAATGACCCCATCAAACATAAGGAGGTAAGAAATCTTCTCTTTAATTGCTCCCCTAGCATTTTTGCTTTAGTTGAAACTAAAGTCAGACTTAAGAAATCAAATGATATATGTAATCCTATTGCTCCAGATTGGGCAAGTTATCTTAATTATACCAATTCCAGTAGGGGAAGCATATGGGTTTGTTGGAAAGAAGTGGACGTCAATTTTGATCCAATTCTAAGCACAAATCAGTTGGTTCATGGTCACATGGTCATCAAAGCAACAAATCAAGCTACCTTAATTACATTTGTAAATGGGTCTAATGATGTAAATGAGAGGAGATCCTTGTGGAGAGACCTAATCAATATACAATCCAACTACCCTTGGATCATTCTTGGTGATTTCAATGTAGTCAGGTACAGTTCTGAGAAGGAAGGTAGAAGGGATATTAACTTTCCAGCAACTAATTAGTTTAATGACTGCCTTGATACCATTGGACTAACTGACTTGAGATTTGAAGGCTGCAAATACACCTGGAATGATAGAAACCATACACATGATAGAATCTTATGCAAGTTGGACAAAGCTCTTATTAATCAATCCTGGCTCCAACACTTCCTAGCTTCAGAAGCTGAATTCTCACCTCCTGGTATTTCTGACATTCTCCATGTGCCTGGTTAGGTTGATGGAGGATGGACCCAACAGTAAAACTCCTTTAAAGTTCTTTAATCATTGGGTGAACCACCCTGCCTTTTTAACTATTGTTCAAGATTCTTGGTCTGACTTGATAAGTGGCACTCCTATATTCAAACTAGTAGCTAAATTGAAAAGACACAAAACCAAGCTGAAATAGTGGAGGAGAGAGGAATTTTCTGATATACAGAGCAAAATTCTGAAAACCAAGGAGGATCTCACTAAACTTCAGAATGCCATGATGGAGGGGCTTGGAAATCACCTTAAAAAAGAGGAATCTGAAAAGTTCTCACTTTACTGTGCTCTTCTTAGAGCAAATGAGTCTCAACTCAAACAAAAGTCAAGAATCAATGGTTGCAAAAGGGGGACAACAATTCAAATTTTTTTTACAAATCCCTGATTGCTCACGGATCAAGGAACAAAATCCTTTCTCTTAGAGCTGAAGATGGGAGTTGTATTCTTGATCAGAGAATTATTGCTGGAAACTTTGTTGAGTTTCACAAGTGCCAGCTTGGAGCACCACACCCCCCAAGGACGTCCCCCTCGTTATCCCCAATGTGAACAAGATACTTGCTAATAATGAAGCTACTGATCTAATACAAGAATTCTCTCAGGAGGAAATTAAAGCTTGTTTATTTAGTCTGAGGGATGACAAAGCCCCTTGCCCTGATGGTTACACACCAAAGTTCTTCAACGCTACTTGGGAAATAACTGGTCAAGATTTCTGTTGTGCTATCAGTGATTTCTTTAGGTGTGGCAAACTCCTTAAGAAAGTCAACCACACATCCATTTCATTGGCGCCAAAGGGACCTAATCCCACAGTGGTGGAGGATTACAGGCCAATTTCTTGTGTAAATACCATTTATAAATGCATTGCCAAGCTGATTGCTAATAGACTCAAACCAATACTGGGGGAGCTGGTTGGAGATCACCAAACTTCTTTCTTACCTGGCAGGCTTATATCTGATAACATCCAGCTCACTCATGAGCTGGTAAGTGATTATCACTTGAACAAAGGCAAACCAAGAGCTGCTTATAAGATTGCCTTGAGGAAAGTTTATGATAATATAAGGTGGGATGCAATTGATATGATGCTCGAAGCATGGAAATTCCCACAAAAATTCAAGGATTGGATCTTGGAGTTTATAAGGTCAGCCTCCTACTCTATTTCTTTCAATGGGGTGTTGAATGGCTTCTTTATTGGAAAAACAATGTTTGAGAGAAGGGGATCCCCTATCCCCTTATTCACTATTTGCGTGGAATACCTTGGGTGTTGCATCAATAGACAACTTGGTTATCAAAGCTTCAGTTTTCACCCAAAGTGCTTAAATCCTAGAATCACCCACTTAAACTTTGCTGATGACCTGTTCCTCTTCGCTGCTGGTGACTTTGGATCTACTGAATTTCTCAAGAATGCACTTGATACCTTCATGAACTTCACTGGCTTATCAATCAACTATAGGAAGTCTCATCTCTTTACTGCTGCTATGGACCCCGATGTGAAAAACCAGATTCTAAACTTATGGGGGATTAAGGCTGGTTCCCTTCCCATAAAGTACCTTGGTGTCCCCCTTATTTCATCTAGATTGAAGAGCAGTGACTGCAAAGATCTACTAGAAAGAACGTACTGCAGAACACAGAGCTAGAAGTTTAAAAATCTGAGCTATGCTAGCAGATTACAGCTGATAAAGATTATCCTTTTCTCTATCCAAGTCCATTGGTGCTCCAACTTCATCCTCCCAAAGAGGATCCTTAAAAATCTGAACCAAATCTATTACAGATTCCTTTGGGATGGGAATGAACACAGAAGGAAGATGTGCAAGGTGTTTTGGAATGAGATTTGTCTTCCAAAGGATGAGGGTGGGCTTGGAACTTCTAATTCCTAACATTGGAACCAAGTTGCATATATAAGTTAGTTTGGCACATATCTAGCAGAAGGAAGTTTTTATGGGTGAGCTGGGTCTGTGCCCACCTCATAAAACACAAGAATTGTTTGTCTACAAAACCCCCCTTCCAGCTATTCTTGGACTTGGAGGAAAATCCTTCAAGTCAGAGATAGAGCTAAACAGCTTAGTGGTGTTCAGATTGCAGATGGAAAATATACATGGATATGGTGGGATATGTGGCACCCTAACAACCCACTGATTACTCATTTCACTCCTAGAGCAATCCATAGTGCGGGGTTCAAACTTGATGATAGAGTGTAGCTGTTAATGCAGGCTGGTCAGTGGAGATCAACACCTAATACAGATTTACAGGCCTTGTGGGATCAACTTCACTTGATAAAAATCCACAACTTCCTAGAGGATAGGGTCATATGGCTCCCATCCAGTTCTGGTAATTTTTCTATATGGGAGACTTGGGAGGTTTGCAGACCACTTGCTGTGAAGGTGGGCTGGGCAAGTTTACTCTGGTTTAAAGGAGCTATCCCAAAGCATAGATTCATATCATGGCTAGCACTTAAAAATAGACTTCTCACACAAGACAAACTCCTCAAATTGGGTATAATTTCTCACTCCTGCTGCTATTTGTGCAAATCTGCTGAGGAATCTGTGGAACACATCTTCTTTGCCTGCATTTTCTCTTCTTGCCTATGGTCCCAAGTACTAAGGTTCTCAGGTATTACCAGATCACCGTTTCCATGGCTTGAGGAAGTTGAATGGTGCTGTCAAAACTTCAGTGCTGAAGGTATAAAAAGCAGAATTCTGTGCCTGAGCTTTAATGTAACCATTCACCACCTTTAGAGCTAGAGGAACTCAAGAATCTTCAAAGACACATACAATGATCAAGATTTCTTATTAACTTGTATCAAAGATGATGTGAGAGGCTCCTTTTCCACCAAGACATGCTATAGACAGGATACAAGACATATCAACAAGATCCTTACTGACTGGAATATTAAAGGAACTACAATGTAACCATTGGGGCTGCTGTAGTTTTCTACATATCCTTAGACTGTGTTGTTTCCTTTGTTTGATCTACTGTTTAGACCTTTATGTTGGCTTTGTTTAGCCTTGGATCTTGGATTGTAACATCCTTTATCTTCTTTTATAAATAAAATTAAACCTTACCTTCCAAAAAAAAAACGCCTCCTACCCTAGTTTAATTGGGCTCTTTCACCCCATAGGCATATAATCAACCTCGTCCAGAGACCTCACAAGGCTAGTCCATAGTTTCCACCTTCCGGTTCACTTAACATTCAATATTAGCCTAGCTTGTATTCAATTAACTAGGACTACGAATGAGGATCTCCAACGGAAACTATCCACGCGCTCATACATGCGGATAATCCGATTGTGAACCCTCACAAGATTTCTATCATGTTCTCACACAAACCACACAATCAATTATACATAACAGATAATAGATCACAATCCAAAGGTCCATTCCATGGTGGGATGATGGTCACAACTATTCATAAAGCACCAAGTTGACTCCCCTCAGGTAGGCTAGATGCCTTCAGGTCAAACTTGTCTCCGCTAACCACTTTCCAATCCATGACGTAAGCCTTTCATTATCCACCCAAGAATCAAACCAAAATCCACAATATACCCCTTAACATGCCTCATCGGCAGGGTCACCGGTGGACCGATACCCGTCAGTGGGGTTTTTATAACACAAGTCATGGCTTTGTTAGTAGGCTCACCGATAGACCGGTGCCTACCGACGGGTCAAAACACTATAACTTCACAGGGCATCGGTGGAGTCACCGGTGGACCGGTGCCCACCGAAGGACTCTTTTTGCCTTCAAAACACACTCTGTCAGTATGCTCACCAGTGGAACGGTGCCTACGGACCAAGTCTTGATCTGGGGGGTTTTCTGGGTTATGAAAATCCATCCTTTGATCCCCAAATCCAAACTTTCACAATCAATCATACTCAACATAATAGGGTCTCAACATGTAGAAGTACCAACATATCATACATTCAAAACTCACTTAACGATTAGGAACAACAAACATATTTTTATAATTTCAGTTCATTAAACTTTACGAACAATCAACACATGGAATCAGAAATTTGATAAGAGGATCGTACTGGAGAATTTACTTACTTTAGATCTTCTGGAATGCGGGTTCTCTCTTGGATTCATCTTCTTCTTCTTCTTCTCTCTCACGGCTGTAATAGGGCACCCATGATCTCAGATCTAGATATCCCTTCCCTTCTTTCTCCCTCTCTCTCTCTCCCTCCCTCCAATGCATGGAATTAATAAGGAGGTTGTGGGAGAGAGAATCGTAACTCCCCATAATTCAGCTCCATTCCATACGTAGCAAGCCATGATCTCCAAAAACGTTATTTGCGCATAAACAAATTTTCAAAGCTGTTAATTTCTCCAAGTACCCCATATTTTACCAAAATAACACTATTAACCCTATAATGAAAACAAGTAAATAATTCCTCTCCAATATTCTATTAATAAAAAACTATAGGTTTAATTAAATAAGGAAAAATATAAAATAATTGTATAAAAGCTTAAATCAAAGTGGGATGTCCTTTTAGTGGATTTAAGTCCTTACAACCTACCTCCCTTAAAATAATTTCGTCTTCGAAATTTGCGTACCTTAATTCGTGATCAGCTGTGGATAACGCTCCCAGATTTTGGTCTCTAGTTCCCAAGAAGCTTCGGACTTGCCGTGATGTCCCCACTAAATCTTCACCTAAGGTATGGTTTTGGTTCGCAAGACTTGCTTTTTTTGGTCCAAGATACTTATAGGTTTCTCCACATAAGACACATCCTCACGAAGCTGTAATTGGTTCCAATCCAAAACGTAAGAAGGATCTAGCTTGTACTTACGTAACTGTGACACGTGGAATACGTCATGAACTGCTGCAAGCTGTGGTGGCAAAGCGACTCGGTATGCAACTTGTCCAATCCGTTCAAGAACTTCGAAAGGTCCGACATATCATTGAGCTAGCTTTCCTTTCTTGCCGAAGCGTATAACCCCTTTCATAGATGAAACCTTAAAAGATACGTGGTCACCAACCACGAATTCTAGGTCTCTCCTTCTCCGATCAGCGTAGCTCTTCTGTTTGCTTTGTGCCAACTTCAGTCTCTCTCGAATAAGCTTCACTTTATCGAGGGTCTTTTGAACAAGCTCTGGTACAAGTATACTGCCCTCACCCACTTCTGCCCAACAGACAAGTGAACGACATGATCTGCCATACAAAGCGTCAAAAGGAGCCATGCCAATGCTCGAGTGATAGCTGTTGTTGTACGAAAACTCTACTAGACGTATATGTTCTCCCCAACTACCACCAAAGTCCATCACACATGCTCTCAACATGTCTTCCAACACCTGGTTGACTCTCTCAGTTTGACCATCTGACTGCATGCGATATGTTGTGCATAAATCCAATAGCGTGCCCATGGTTTTCTTCAATTTCTCCCAAAATTTGGATGTGAACAAAGAGTCGTGGTCTAATACGATGCTTATATGTACCTCATGTAGTCTTACAATCTTTCGCGCATACAATCTAGCAATCTTGTCCGCTGACACTGAACTCCAAACTAGTAGGAAATGAGCGGATTTTGTTAATCAATCTACGATTACCCAAATCGAATCCAAGTTGCCTCTAGTCTTGGGCAATCCAACCACGAAATCCATGTTGATATGCTCCCACTTCCACTCTACAATCGGTAAAGGCTGAAGAAATCCTACTGCTCTCATGTGCTCGGCCTTGACCTGCTGGAAAGTAAGTCATCATGCAACGTACTGAGTGATCTCTTTCTTCATGCCCGGCCACCAAAAGTTCTTACGTACGTCTCGATACATCTTGGTGATCCCTGGATGAATAGAGTAACGTGACTTGTGTGACTCTTTCATAGTCTCCTTCTTGATCACCTGATCATCTGGAACGCAAAGACGACCCTGGTATTTGATCACTCCATCTGGGTGTACTACCCACTTTGGCTTACCATTGTCCACTACTAGCAACTGCAAGTCCTGATCATCCTTCTGACTCTCGGCAATCCGGTGCTCTAAAGATGATCTGGCAACGAGACTAAACAGATAACCTTCAGGCTGTGATTCTCTAGTTGAACCTCCAAGTCTACAATGACTTCTTGGAACTTCCACTCCTGTCTCATCAACTATGCGAGCAGACCTCGCGGTCTACGGCTCAATGCATCTGCCACCACATTTGCTTTCCCAGGATAACAGTGGAGTGTAGTGATGTAATCGTTCAATAGCTCCAACCACCTCCTCTGACGCATGTTGGGGTCCTTCTGAGTGAAAATATATTTTAGACTCTTGTGATCTGAAAATAATTCGAATTCCTCACCGTACAAGTAATGCCTCCATAACTTCAAACCAAAAACCACAGCGGCCAACTCAAGGTGATGAGTGGGGTAATTATGCTCACGAACTTTAAGCTGCCGAGAAGCATAAGTCACCACACGTCCATCCTACATAAGTACTGTGCCTAAGCCTTGCAGTGATGCATCTGTGTATACTTCCATCTTCTGTCCCACAACTGGTACAAGAACAGGTGCTGAGGTCAACTTCTTCTTAATTCCTCAAAAGCTGCATCACACTTCTCATCCCAACAGAACTTCACGACCTTCCTAATCAAGCGTGTCAAAGGCGCTGCTATAGAGGAAAATCCTTCGATGAACCTCCTATACTACCCAAAAAGACCTAGGAAACTCCTGATCTCTGACGCGTTCTTAGGTTGGGTAATAACCCAAACAAAAATAATAGGGTTAATGTGTAAATAAAAAAAGAATAGGGGTTAATTTAAAATTTTAGCAATTAGCTACTAAGTTTGACTTTTGAGCGATTGTGATTGGTGGGTTATACAAATAGGAAACTAGGTACAACACACACAATCATAACTTCTAAAGTTATGACATGTGGTTAGGATCTTGTAGGGATCTCTAAATATAAAATCAATAGCTAGGATATTGCAGTAACTTTCAATATAAGATTGATGGCTGAGATTTAATATAAAGAATAAGAAACACTCCCTAATTAGAAGGATTCAAATAAAGAAGATTAAGAATAGGAGACTAAGTCAAAGTAGGTAAATAGTAAGTATTCTCAATAAATTATAATAGTAATAAAACTAGGATTCTAGAATATGAATTAATAGCTGAGATCTTGTAGGAGCCTTCAATCTCCAATGGATGACTGAGATTAAAACTAAGAAATAGTAAGTATTCAAACTAAACTAGGATTCTAAAACAAGGTTAGTAATAAATCAATAATAGAAAGAAACCTATATTGGCTAGGAAACTAATCTAAAGGTTGAGATTAAAAGTAATCAATCCAAGGGTTGAGATCCTATACTTTCTAATCTTAGAACTCCTAAGTGCCTATATAAACAAAAGACCTTAGGAGATTAATTCATCACTTGAAGAAGAAGAAAAAGAAGAGGAAGAGGAAGAGGTGTAATTCTCTATACCAACCTTCAAACCCAAGGTAACTATTCAAGTCAAACCTTACTTTTGATTGAATTAGGAGAGCAAGGTTCCCTTCATTGTGTATGAAGTATTTTTATGGTTTTTACTAAGTTTTCAAAGTTTGATGGTAGGATATGGTAAGTATGAATTAAATTGTGTTTAATGATGTTTTTTATTGGGTTTGGTGCGGAATTCAAGGTTAAGGGGGTTACTTAATATGTTTTTATGTTTAGAGTTAAAGAGGAGACAAAATCAGCCAGAATTGCCAGTTCGCGATGTTCGGCGGCCTCCTCAGCGCGCCGAACAGCTTGTCGAACCAGCCCAGAACCCTCTCAAAGTACACTTGGCTCGCTGAGAGCACACCGAGCCCCAATATATGAAATTAGGTCCCTGGAAAGGACACCGAAGCCCAACTTAGCACATCGAAGGCACGCCGAGCGTCACAAAGTAAAAATTAGCCCCTGGTTTGTTCACCTAGCCCTAACTCGACGCGCCAAAAGCACGTCAAGCTTGACCATCTAACATATGACCTAAAATCCCTAGAAACCCTTTGGACCCCTCGAGCTCGCCGAGAAAGACCAAGTTGGTCCGTTTGACTAGGAATTTCATGTACATGTGTATTTTGACCTCGTTAGACCAATTATGATATTACTTTTGCTCAAATATGCTTATTTCTTATACTCACTTCTTAGTGGACCTTTGACTATGTTTGATGGACATGTGATATTTTGATGTGCCTTGTATTACTTGTTTAAT
>JAUPMG010031521.1:0-14654 GCA_031762675.1 Pachysandra terminalis | reverse complement strand
TCCGCTGCAGATTTAAATAATATCAGTTTTTATTTAGCCCTATTTGGCTAGATATTGTTGCCACTCCCAAGCTTCTGTTTGGGGTGATGGTCATGTTCTTGAATTTGGGATTTCCATAGGGAATTCCAGTTCGGGACGTGACATTAAGTGAGCCCAAGAGGTGGTATATTTGGTAGGTGGAATTTGTTGATTGTTATACACTCTAAACTAGCAACGGGTGGAACTCCTTAAGTGTTATACACTTTAAATTAGCATTGGTGGTTGGAATTCCCTGAGTAACCTATGCTCGTAAATTAGCAACATGGTGACCATTGTACCATGGGTTGGCGTCCAGAACGAAGAGGGGGCTCCGGTTATTCCTGGTGACATATGTCCTGAAATTGTTTTGAATTTGGATTAGAAGCTGCAACATGGGCACTTAACTGATTACATGATTTTAGTTCATCGTACTTCATTTCATACTCGCATTCCTTGATTGAGCAATCATTGTAGATCATATGGATGTCATCATATCATACATATTATTTCTCATCCAGTAATTCATTATTATTAGATTTCGGTACCTTCTGTGTTAATAAGTTCGATTAGTTTAAGCTTTATTCCCTTAACAATATCTTATGAGGATGGATGACAGATATGGTCTTACTAGACATTCCAAGCTCATGTGACTTTTATGTTGCAGGTTGAGGTTGAATGCGAACCGATATGGACTTGATGCTGATCCGCTTCGAGGTAGCATCTATTTCCTGGTTGGTAATGTTGCGGTTTAATGAATTATGGTGTTTGGTTGTTAATGTTGTATCAAAATATTTGTACATGTGACTCTCCTAAAGTCACATGAGGCTACATAATTTTATTTCTTTGACTTCCACATGCTGAACAATTAATGAAAGTGATGCATGTTTCTTTTATTCCTTTATTTTTTATATGGAAATCCGCATTCCATGTTTGGAACATGAAGGTCGCGTCCTGAGATCCGTGCCTCCCCCATAGGGATTTGTGCTACTGGTTTTGGGGCGTGACAGTAGGCTAAAGCCTTCCAACCATACTTTAATTACAAAAGTCCATACCACAACCATATGGCACCAAACCCAACCTAACCAATGTCCCATGGAACTCAAAGTTGATTCCCCACAGGTAGCCTAAAGCCTTTCGATCAAACTTTGGTTCCAAGGATCATGCCTCACGACATGCATCAATTCCAACAAAAGCCAATCCAAAATCCACTCTAGGATTCCATTAATAGGCTCACCGGTGTACCGGTGGGTCCAATTAGCCTACAAATCAGTCTCTGTCGGCAAGCTCACATGTGTACCGGTGCTTGCCGGTGGGGGACCTCTCTGTGTATTTCCATCCCTGTCGGCAAGCTCATCGGTGTACCGATGTCTGCTGATGGGACATGATCTGGGAATTATTTTGAGGTTGGAAAAACCCAAATCAAGGTCATTCTAAATCCAAACTTTGAAAACCAATATTAGCACTTAGAAATCAATAAAAACTCTTTCAAAAACACTTCAAACAATCATAAAATGAAATCAAGAATATAAATCAATTATTCAATGTAGCAGCACACACACATGGTGTAAATCCCAAAACTTGCATCAAGGACAGATCTAATAATTTTTAAGCATCAATTATGATCTAACAATATACTTCCATTCATAAGGCATCAAAATAAAATTTGTACGATAAATCTGAAATAGACCATAACATTCCATACGAATTATATAGAAAATGTGACGTACAGCGTGTGTTCTGAAATGTGATTCTAACCCAAATCCTCTTTTTCTAACCTGAAAAGAAAGTTTATGGTTATTCCTACCTTTGGGTAATGATCCCATAAATGGAAATGTGCATGGTAGTTCCTAACTTTGAGTGGCATCCCCTGAAAGGAAATGGTCATGTGTGTGTGTTGACACATTCCTTGGGTAGAATTCCCAGTAGAAGGTATGAGAGTTGGTTACAAGGTTAGGCTATGCCTAACACCTTGCACATGCATTCACTTCATCCACATCACTTCATCATTAGCATTACGCATCATGTACATTCATCGTCCTCATCATTCCTTTTGTGTGTATGCCATTAGCATTATTATGCTTGATTCATGTTCATATTCATATCATACTTGTGGATGTTCGTGTTCTTTAAATTCAGCTTTTTATATGATTATTGTTTATCATTATTATGAGTATGAGATCGAAAGCATGTATAATTATACGGGTTTGCATGAAATGAGTTAAATGTTGTATGACTATGTTAATGAGAAGAGGCACAGTCCTTGGTTTCCTATTGAGCCTCCAAAGCTCATGCCTACATGCAACAGGATACCTACAAGAATGAGGAGCTGGATGTGGATTTGGATTGGATGGACTCCTTGAATGTTCGTGTTCTTTAAACTTAGCTTTTTATATGATTATTGTTTATCATTATTAGGAGTATGAGATCGAAAGCATGTATAATTATACGGGTTTGCATGAAATGAGTTAAATGTTGTATAACTATGTTAATGAGAAGAGGCATAGTCCTTGGTTTCCTATTGAGCCTCCAAAGCTCATGCCTACGTGCAACAGGATACCGGGAAGAATGAGGAGCTGGATGTGGATTTGGACTGGATGGACTTGAGCTCAAGCATATGGCTATGGATTGCTTTAGTTTCTGTTTTATTTAGTTTTGGAACAGTTGTAATGGACCCTTAAGGGCTTGATGGGTTATGTTTAGTTGTTTATACTATTCTGAATTTTGGGGCATAATGTAATGTACTCGGTCTAATTTGATTTGAGACTTCCGCTGTTATTTGTTAACTCTGATGAACCATATGGAATGGTATTTATGTTTTGGAGCGCATTCATTGGTTTGATCCGATGGTCACTCCTTGAATGTCCTTGAGATTACATATCTTGAATTCAAGATGTGACATCGATGCAAACAAACCCGTCTCTGCAGCGGAAGATCTCTATTGAACTGGAAAGTGTCCCACGTCGGAATATGTTATTACTAGAACCACATACAATGTTCCCAAACTCAAAATGACCTGATCTTTGTATGGGAATCTAAGAAAACCAGTTTTCTAGAGGAAACTGAGATGAAAAGAGAAGGGAGATTCTTTAAGTTGGAATCTAAACAAAACATGTAGAACATGAATGGGTAGGAAGGAGGAGTCTTTCATATATAGAAGACTCAACTCAACTCCTCCTAGGACTCAATCTCCAAATCCCATTAGGAGAGCAATCCACATCAACACTTCTAACCATGCAAGGATGTCCCATTAAGTGGGGACTTGGGTCAACCCAAACGGGTCGAGCCAACCAGGTTGTCCCATCACTTAAATCCAACAGAAGGAATAGATGGCTCTTGTTACCTCTGCTAGTTTTATAGGTAATCTGATGTATGATAAGATGTGTACTAGACTTTATATTAGTTTCACGGTTTGCATCGTCAGACGTTACCAAAGTAACCCAGAGCAGACTCATTGGAAGGCAGTGAAACGTATTCTTAGATACCTACGTGAGATAGCATATTACACGCTTTGCTTCAAGGGTGCAGATTTGCAGCTACAGTGATGCAGACTGTGTAGCGACCCGTGTCTTTAAATTATAATTAATATAATTTAATTATAACTAACAAGGAAAATACTTTGTGAAAGATTATATAGGGTTGTACATCTAAATAATTGGAATTAGTAGAGGTTGTAATTTCTACACATATAGGGTCCATTGTATAATATTAGAAACAATGGGGTCACTAAAGTGATTTAGAAACCTAATGGAGCTAGGGTTTGAAGAGGACGATTGAAGCTAAGGGAATGGAGGTGCCATTTAATTTAGTCACTAGGGGTAGTTTAGACCTTCCCTTAAATTGAGTTGAATTAGGAACTATGGATAGAGATAGGGAAGGACACTTAAGTCTTTTACTTCATAATTTGAATTAGAGAGAGAAGGATCATGGGTTCTCCCACTAACACACGTAATATCTAAGGAGAGAAAAAGGAGAGAGAAAAATACCTGTGTCTCACATGATCAAACAAAAAGGGAAGAGAAGGAGAAAAGCTTGTTGCAGAAATCTAGTTTTTGAAGAAAGAAGAAGAATAAGGAAAGAAGGTTTGGTGATCCTTGTTGTTGGAAATCTATATAGATCAGATCTAAGGAAAACGAGGTAAGGATTCCTTCGTTTCTACGGTAACTACATTTATATATCGTTTCAATACTATAGGTATAGTTGGGATGCATGATCTTGAATGTGAAAGCATATTAGATTAGAGATCTAGTGAAATTAGAATGAATGGATTCTATATTATTGTTTAATGATTTACATGCTATAACTATGTTGCTGTATATTTTAGTGTTCTTTATGTTCATATGGATCATGTGTTAAATATGAGATCTATAATTATATGTTGGTTGATTTACTAGTTAAGATCTGTAGAGTAAAATAGGTTTTATGTAGATGCTGTATTGATCATATGGATATGTTGTAGAGACTGAAAAATGGAGGTTAGAATCATAGAAAAACTTATTTTTGGGTATAGGCACGAAGCCCTAGGATAAAACCCAGAAATCGGTTGAAATTGGCTTTCGCTAGGTCTCTCAGTAGCTACCCAATCATCCACCAAAATTCCACAGAAAAACTAGCTCTCGGGACATTCTACCGAGCCTCGATAGGACATTTACCAAACTTTGGTAGGAACCTTGGTAGCTACTGAGCATCTACCAAATTTAGATTATTTATTTTATTTTTTTCTTGGATTTCCTTGTCAGTTAGGAACACAATGGTTCAAGTTTAAGATCAATCCAATGAGTATAAAAATAGTTATAAATTAAACACTGACGAGGTGTCAAAACTACAGAATGCACTTCAGTAGGAACCTCGGCAGGTACCGCGGATCTACCGAGCGCCAATTGGGGAGAATATTTAAGAGAATATCCCTAGTTGAGTTGTGCACATTCCTAAATAGTTGGTTTGTGTGCAAAAGACCTAGATTTGGTCGAATTTTGAAAAGTATAGGAGAAGCTCCTAAATTCAGGAATATAGGATTGATTTGAGTGGAATATGAGGTGATATCGACTCAAAGGATTTGGATATGATTATAGGACCTCAAGATAGGATCAGTATGATTAGAAAAGGTCACGTAGGACTTGATTGGTTGAATGGTGCTTATAGCATCCAATGTTGACTTGTATTTGACTTGTGTTTGACCTTGATGATGATTGACTTGTATGTTGGATGAGGGTATTGTGAGTATCCATGATTGTGAATGTTGTTTGTATTTGAATGATTCAATGACTTTAATTATGATCTTGGATAGGTTTATTTCCACCGTGGGTGAAAGTCCCTAAAGGATAGGCATGGTAAGGGTGTATTCCACCGTAGTTGAATGTCCCGAAAGGAAAGTTTTGTACAAGTGTATTTCCACCGTGGGTGCAAGTCCCTAAAGGAAAGGCCTGGTTACAGGTGACCTTCCATTGTGGGCGAAAGTCCCTAAACAGAATGTGAGTATATTGGTGTATTCCACCATGAGTGCAAGTCTCTTAAGGAATAAGGATTGTGGCTTTCCTCCGTGGGTTAAAGTCCCTAATAGAATCGGTAACTAGTATGGGTGTGTTTCCACCGTTGGTGAAAGTCCTTAAAGGAATGGTATAGGTGGCTTCCTTCATGGGTGAAAGTCCCTAAAAGAATAGTTGTTACTGGTGTATTCCACCGTGCATCAAAGTCTCTTAAGGAATAGGAATGGAGGCTTCTACCATGGGTGCAAGTCCGTAAAAGGATGGGTCGTATGGTCGTGAGTTGGTTTGAGCACGTAATTGGGATATGCCTAATTACACCCTGCATTGCATTGCATTTCATCTCACTTCATGATTGCATCATACACTTGCATTGCATTGCACATGTGTTTGAGTTAACTGTGGTGCATATTCATTATGACTTGCTTGAATTGATTGCGATTGTGATTGGGTCGCATTGTTCGTAGCAAGGTGAGACCTTGTGGTTATTGGTCGTAGCAAGGTGGGACCTTGTGGGTGATTGGTCGTAGCATGGTGGGACCCTATGGTGTTTGTTTACGTGATTGATTGGCCGTAGCATGGTAGGACCATGTGGTGTTTATTGTGGAACATAGTGAGACTATGTGATTGTTGTGATCGTTGTTGTTGTGTCACAAGGTGGGACCATGTGTATGTATGTATGTATATTTTGTTTGGAAGCATGGTGGGACATTGTAGAATCTGTGTAAACATGATGGGATCATGTGGGTAGTATTGACATAGTGGGACTATGGAATTTGTGAACTACTAACTTGTTATAACATGATATTGTATGGTTTCCATGTGAATAGAGTTTTCATATGACGATTGTGGTATACATACTAGTATGTGAGATTTAGTATGATGATATGTTCAACATACATTTGACTGTGATATTATATGATGGTTGAAATGCATGAAATAATTATATTGTTATGTATGCATAAAAGTAGATATTGTAGTCTCGTTGGATTTCTGTACTCAGCTTCGACTGATCCTTATCTCTACAGGTAATCTGTTCGTTTGATGTGCCGGTTTGGAGAAGAGACCCCTTCGGTTTTAAATACTTGATTTTTATGATGGTGTACACTAGGTTTTTAATTACTTTGGTTTGACCCCTGGTGGGCAGTAACATGTAATTAAGATTTTGATTGCTTTAAATTATGGGTTGTTAGCTCGAATTACTTTGGTTTGACCCCTGCTGGTATTTATATTTTGTTGAGACTCTGATTCAACCCGGATTGGGTTGATATTGTGGCTGGTTATCCATATCCACGTGGTGGATCCGAAGGTCAGTTCCTTGGAATCCTTGAGATCCCATATCTCGAATTTGGGGCGCGACAAAAGTAGTATCAGTGCTTTAGGTTTAAGTTGTCTAGGCTTTGGGAAGTCTTAGGGTATGTTAAAAACTTATGATGAAAACCTAGAAACATGTGAACTTAGGAGCCACTTTTGTGAATTGTGTGAATTATACTTTGGTATAGTATGTGAATATGTAATTTGAGATGCTTTTGTGCTTGTATATTAAAGTTTTTGGAGTGCCTTATATGGACTGTTTGAACTAATTGTCTCTTGTGAATTGTATGACTGGTATGAACTACATTGAAAAAAATGTTGAATATTAGTTATGTGGTGAACTGTGATAGTTGCGTAAGTGATTGCTATAAGTAATAAAGCTAAAGTCTATACAAGAGTATAGTGAGACCAGGTCGATAATATAGAAACTTGTTAAGCTAGAATTCACTTCTATGAATTCGTGATGGATGATTTCATGTAAATTATTTGGTATGGTGTAAGTACATTAATGGTATACCTTTTGTCTTTTGTTACATATGATCGTATAATTACTCGCTATAATTGCTCTAGGTTGGAAATCTAGAGAATATCAAGTTAGTTAAAGCTAGGAAGAAACATAGAGATATGTAAACTTAGGAATCACATGAGATTTTGTAATGAATATGCCTGATTGGTTTGGTGAATTTTGTGAATGCCGTGATTGTTCTATAGTGCGTACTCCTTGTGAAGTGCTTTGAATTGTGTTCTGAGTGCTTCGTGCAATTGTTTGACATTGTGTGATTGTTTTGGAGTGGCGTGCCTTCTATGCTTACATGCAATACGTGTGAGTATACCTATATAGAACTATCAAACTTTAAGCTTAAAGACATGTTGGCATAGGAGTTTACTTATATAATTATAAGCTTCTTGCTAAGTATTATGTGTTAATTGCTCGGTCACGAGTAGGGTTGCATTGGCGTATATCTTTATCGATAATTTTGGATAGACAATTTGGAGTAGGGGTACCACTACTTCTAAAAAGTCTAGAAGTGCATTATAAATATTAAATTATGATTAGTATATCAGATTACCTTGTCTTTAAAAGACATGATAATCAAAGAGATAAAATCGATTGATTGATATGACTTTAAAATTAATTATGATACTAAAACAAATTATTTTCTAGAATTGGAGACAATGCAGCTGCAAATGAATTGAATCGAATTCCTTGAAAATAAAGAGGAATTAGAAAGATATACAAATAAAGGAATAAGTAATGAAAACGTAAGTGAATAAAATATTTACTTATTGTAGTGATTAAAAATTTATATGATATGGCTAAGACTAAATTGAACATTGAAGAATAGTGATGACTTTTGGGAGAAAATATATTACAATAGAATATGAAATAAGAACGAATGTAATTATTATTACATGATATACAAAATAAATTATCCTGATATGAACTAAATGTGAAATTAAACATAGTGTAAATAATACATGTTATAGGAAAACAAAAGGCGTGAGTGTATGAAAATAACAATATCAAACTGTAGATAAGTAGTGTATTGTGTAAGTATACTGTACGATGAGTGGTGTAGGTACAACAAGAGTATGCTTGAGACATTAGTATTATGGATATGCCTAGAGTGTTAATTGTTTATGTTTTGTGTGAGGTCCTTGGTGACCAAGTGATAATTATAAGTTTTCTTTATGTGGTTTTATGGTTAGGCTATGCCTAACAACCTTGCATTGTATTCATTTTTTCATCTTCATTCTTTGTTTGCGTTTGAACATTATGCATCATGTCATTCATGTGCATTGCAACTTTATGTGTGTTTATCTTTCAGCATCTGATTGTCGCACGAGTGTTGGTTGGCCTCATTAAGTGTGTATATGTGATATGAATGTGTTTGTGATTGATTGCCTGGTGTTATGTGCATCTTTACTCTTTGTGTAGTGTTATGAGAATTGTTTGTGATAATGGAATGTTGTGTGAGTAATCAAATAGTATGGTGATACTACGACTGATAATTCAGTGGTGTAATTATAATTTATAATATTAATTTAACAACGTGCATGACTCAATGCTTGTATTGTGATTGTATTCATGTTAAACTTATTAAATGATAATAATTAACCATATTAGTCACAATATAATATTTATGTTATCATGATAAATAGAAGCTTAGAAATATATAATGGTTAGGAATATATGTAGATGACACTTATAAACTTTAGACTCAATACTTCCCTATTATGAAAGAGAACGTAAAGCAAAATCATAAATTGGTTGAGTAGGTAATCATATGAATCTCTACAAGTAGTTCTTTTATCATACGGTGAGATTTAAGATTGATTATAATTATCAACGTGAACATATTAATGTCAAGAATTTTACACTAGGATGATTGAAACTTATATACCTAGATACCTTCACTTTGATTAAAACATATGTGTTATGTAAGTATAATAGTGGGATGACTTCACCCCACTGATGTATTGCGAAATAGACTTTATTATTATTATTTTGAATACAAAATAGGGAAAATCATAAATTTCGGGACAAAATTCATTTAGTGGGACGGGAGGGGGGGAGAATGTAGTGATCCGTGTCTTTAAATAATAATTAATATAATTTAATTATAATTAACAAGAAAAATACTTTGTGAAAGATTATACAGGGTTGCACATCTAAATAATTGGAATTAGTAGAGATTGTAATTTCGACAAATATAAGGTCCATTGGGTAATATTAGAAACAATGGGGTCACTTAAGTGATTTAGAAACCTTATGGAGGCTAGGGTTTGAAGAGGACGTTTGAAACTAAGGGGATGGAGGTGCCATTCAACTTAGTCACTAGGGGTAGTTTAGGTCTTCCCTTAAAATGAGTTGAATTAGGAACTATGGATAGAGATAGGTAAGGACACTTATGTCTTTTACATCATATTTTGAATTAGAGAGAGAGGGATCATGGGTTCTCCCACTAACACACGTAATATCTAAGGAGAGAGAAATAGGAGAGAAAAATACATGTGTCACATGATCAAACGAAAAGATAAGAGAATTAGAAAAGCTTGTTACAGAAATCTGGTTTTTAAAGGAGGAAAAAGAAGTAGAAGGAAAAGAAGGTTTGGTGATCCTTGTTGCTGGAAATCTACATAAATCAGATCTAAGGGAAACGAGGTACGGATTCCTTCACTTCTACGGTAACTACCTTTATGTATCGTTTCAATACTATAGGTATAGTAGGGGTGCATGATCTTGAATGTGAAAGCATATAAGACTAGAGATCTAGTGAAATTAGAATGAATGGATTCTATGTTATTGTTTAATGATTTACATGCTAGAACTATGTTGCTATATATTTTAGTGTTCTTTATGTTCATATGGATTATGTGTTAAATTTGAGATCCATATTTATATGTTGGTTGATTTACTTGTCTAGTTCTATAGAATAAAATAGGTTTTATGTAGATGATGTATTGATCATATGGATATGTTGTAGAGACTGAAAAATGGAGGTTAGAACCTTAGAAAAACTTAGTTTTGGGTATAGGCACGAAGCCCTAAGATAAAAATCCAGAAATTGGCTTCTGGTATGACTCTCGGTAGCTACTGAGCCATCTACCTAAATTCCCCAGAAAAACTAGCTCTTAGGACATTTTATCGAGCCTCGGTAGGACATCTAATGAACTTTGGTAGGTACCTTGATAGATACGGACAATCTACAGAAAGTGGATTCTTTGTTTTATATTTTTCCTTTCTTCCCTTGTCAATTGGGAACACAATGGTTCAAGTTTGAGGTCAATCCGATGAGTATAACAATAGTTATGAATTAAACACTAATGAGGTGTCAAAACTACAGATGCACTTCGGTAGGAACCTCGGTAGGTACTGAGGATCTACCGAGCTCCAATTGGGGTGAAAATTTAAGGGAAGATCCCAGGTTGAGTTGTGCACATGCTTACATAGTTGGTTTGTGTGCAAAAGACCTAGATTTTGTCGAATCGTGACAAGTATAGGAGAAGGTCCTAAATTCAGGAATATATAATTGATTTGAATGGAATATGAGGTGATATCGACTCAAAGGATTTGGATATGCTTATAGAACCTCAAGATAGGATCGGTATGATTAGAAAAGGTCACTAGGACTTAATTGGTTGAATGATGCTTATAGCATCCAATGTTGACTTATGTTTTACTTGTGTTTGACCTTGATGATGATTGACTTGTATGTTGGATGAGGGTACTGTGAGTATCCATGATTGTGAATGTTGTTTGTGTTTAATGATTGAATGACTTGAATTGTGATCTTGGATAGATGTATTTCCATCGTGGGTGAAAGTCCCTAAAGTATAGGCATGGTAAGGATGTATTTCACCATGGGTGAAAGTCCTTAAAGGAAATGTTTAAACAGGTGTATTTCCTATAGGTGAGCATCCACCGTAGGCGAAAGTCCCTAAATGGAATGTGAGTATACCGGTGTATTCCACCATGAGTGCAAGTCTCTTAAGGAATAACAATGGTGGCTTTCCTCCGTGGGTGAGAGTCCCTAAAAGAATGGGCTACTAATACAGTTATGTTTCTACCATGGGTGCAAGTCCCTAAAAGAATGGTACTGTAATAACCCAACCAAAATATAGGACTAATTCGTAATTAATATAAGTATACGGTTAATATAATAAGAAATATTATGGTTAATTTAAAAATTTTAGTAAATTAGTTACAGATTTGACTTTGACTGTTTGTAATTAGTGGGCTACGGTATAGGAAACTAAAGTGCATAACACACAATCATAACTCTTTAAGTTACATTGTGTTGCTAGGATCTTGTAGGAAGTTTTAACTAAATCAATGGTTTAGATTTAAAACAGTAATAGAAACTTCCATTGGAGTTAGATAATTCCTAGGATTAAAATATTCAAATATAGAAACATAACCCAACTAGGAGAGCTAGGAATTCATCTAATGGCTTAGAATCTAATACATCCCAATAAAGGGATAGGATTAAAACACAAAGAGTAATACTAATAGAACTAGGAAGTTCACTGAATTACTATAAATAAGTGTTCTTGCTTGTTTCGAAAATCTCAATCTCTTGGAGCTAAGAAGAAGAGGAAGAAGAAGAACAGAGGTGAATTCTCTACTCCAATCCAGTAACAGCAAGGTAAGTATTTGGATTAAACTTGTTTTATCAATTAAGTAGAGTTTTAAGTCTGTTTTTCAAACGTATGAAGTAAGTTTTCAAAATTATTTTA
This sequence comes from Pachysandra terminalis, assembly GCA_031762675.1. NCBI lineage: Eukaryota > Viridiplantae > Streptophyta > Magnoliopsida > Buxales > Buxaceae > Pachysandra > Pachysandra terminalis. The sequence continues at coordinate 2,601 of JAUPMG010031521.1, read as the reverse complement.
TTTTATAAAAGTTTTCAAAGTAATTTAATTACTAATTATCTACTTATGTTTTCCTAAGTATTTTTATTGGGTTTTGTTCGGAATTTAATATTAAAGAAGGTTACATAAGGAAGAAAATTGATTGGAATATTAGATAGATCAAAATTCAGGAAAACTGCCCAGAAATAGCTGTTCCGCGAGTACTCGGCGAACCGAGCATGCGTCGAACCAGTCCAGAAGAGCACTCAGCGAGTACTCGATGAGCTAAACATGCACTGAGCCTCTGTATATTTTTAAGCCTCTGATTTTCACGCCGATGCCCAACTCGATGCGCCGTGGAGGCGCCGAGCATCACAGACAAGTTTTAAGCCCCTGGTTTTGGCACCAAGCAAATTCTCGATGAGCCGAGAATGCGCCGATCCAAACCTTGAGACCAAAACCCATAAACCTAGGCGACTACTCGACGCGCCGACCAACGCACCGAAGGCACACCGACGACCCCTAGGCACGCCGAAAAGTGCCAACTTGATTTGTTTTGATTATATTTTCATGAGCACATTTTGATCTCATTAGACCAATTCTGATGTTAGCTGTGCTTGATTATGAATGTTTCAATTATTTATACCCTGTTTGGACTGATTGTCATATTGGTTAGAACATGATATTTTGATATACTTGTCTTTACATGATTTTAACATGTCAAGCATGTTAGGTAGACTTATTACACACTGTATACATCAATTGTATGCTTAGTTAATGTGCGCTCTATCACTTGCACATAATTTACCTTAAGACCATCGATTTGGTCTATAGGTTCACACCCTTTGCATGTAAGTTCATACTGCTAGATTTTTAAGGATATTACAAAATTGTTGTGATCTGGAAATCACAGTAGGTGAGGAGACTTGCTTATGCATCATTATATATTTTCATGTGTTGAGGGACCGTACATCCCAATAGACCTTTTAAATTAATTACTTCCATGGTGAGGGAAAGTTCACATTGTGAGGCCCAATATCCAACTCATAAGAATTTAATGGTGAGGGAAAGTTCACATTGTGAGGCCCAATATCCAATTTATAAGAATTTAATGGTGAGGGAAAGTTCATATTTATAATGCCCAATATCCGAATCACAAGTGTGTAATTCTGTGTCACAACCCAAACTCATGAGACCGTTTTAGGTTTAGAGGAGTTTGAATTACGACCTTCACTTTCTTGAAAGGAGAGTGGCAATTGAATATTAGTTTGAATTTAAACCATCATTCCAAAAATTTTAAAACGAAGATGTAGTACATAAGTACAAATGTGCAACGGAAATGAAAAGATTGTTCAAGGTTCTAAATCAGATTTACAAAGGATACCAACATTGGTATCCACAAAAAGAATCAAAATATATAACAGAGTATGAACAAGGCTTTACATTAAGATCACCAGTATGAATAGAATTCGTCTTCCTCTTCAAACTCTTCCCTTTCCTTCACTTGGTCCTCCACCACTGCGTCCTCTACTAAAGTTCCTGAAAAATGTAATGCTAAAAGCATAAGGTATAGGCTTGTAAGTACTAAGATTTCAGGAATGTAACTGTCTGTCCTGAGGTTCTTTACTTTTACAGTTCTTTCAATTCTAATTCATAAAGGAAATCAAACAAATCAAACGCATGAGGTAATTCATTTTATTATGCATGAAATGCATCCTAAGTTACAACCTCACCAAGGTGAGCTAGCACACAAGTCTACATGCTGTGCAAATGCGATTCTGTTATAGAGTCAATCTAATCTGTTTCCTCCTGATCCAACCTCTATTTTGGGATGTCCTAGCAACCTGAATTCATCCCCTCGTGTATACGGTCCATGTAAATAGGGCAATTCTACGGATATCGCGTAGTTCTAAGGGTTTTCAACCTAGGAGGCACAATCCCCCCACTTATTTTTGATCAGTGGCCCGCAGACCGAGACTTGCAGCCACCTGCGAACATGACTAGCTGACCTAACTAGAGAGGTCCTTTCTTATATTTTCTCATCCTTGTCTAAAGCCCACGGGCTAAGAGTATGTTTATTGGGCTAGCTACTCCCTCAACTCATACTAACCGGTCCCTCCCTAGATGCGACAGTCATATCACACTCATGTTCCATCACAAGACCCTACCTTGAGGTCTTGGAATTCTTGGTCGTTCTCTTAGACCTACTAGGGTCTAGAGGCCATGTTGTGCAGTGAAGTTCTGAAGTGGATTCGTGCACACTAACTAATACATTTTGTGTATAGAGTGTATTATAAGCTAACTAACATATACATTCGTCCATGTCAACCGCACCATCAATCCTCACGCATGTTTGTCCAACTTAAGTTAGAATCATACTAGCATCCTACCATGTGCAAGTAAGTCATTATGCATTATGCATGCCTTGGTGTACAAGGTGCACTAAGCATGGCATGTAAATTCATCATACATGTTATTGTACGGAATAATCAAACACTCTACATGTCACGACCCAAACCCAAGGTAATTCTCGTAAAAACACTTGTGTTTGAACCGCGACTCTCACCCCAACCGAAATCAGGAGTGGTAACCAATATAGAGCCAAACCATAAGAATGAATGAGTATCCATTAAATTATGATTT
>JAUPMG010031520.1:0-28640 GCA_031762675.1 Pachysandra terminalis | reverse complement strand
GCACGACCGGTTCGTTTTTCACCCTTCTTCTTTTTGATTCTTCAAGCACTAGTCTCTCTCTCTCTAGTACTCATTTTCCCCCTTCTTCAAGTTGATTCTTCAAGCCTTCTCTTTGGTTCCAAGCCCTAGTCTCTCTCTCTCTCGTTTTCCCCTTTTCTTCTCTTTGGTTCTTCAAGCCCTAATCTCTCTCTCTCTCTCTCGTTTTTCCCCTTTGCAAATAACTAAAATACAACTTTATATATTAAGGGTATAATAGTAAAAATTATTTATGATTTTTTAATGAAAAAATAAGAAGAAGGGTAGTTTGGGAACTTTACACTTTGCTACGGTGCAAAGTTCCTTCAATGTAATTACTTTTGGGTACAAAGAGGTTTTTGAAACAAAGACATTTCAAATGAGGTTTTTGACATTATTCTTAAAAAGTAGCCCTAAACCCTAATTTTCCCATACTAAAAAGAGTAGGTAACAAGCATTCCTCAACCAAAAGACACAAAATCGACGACGAATGGCCGACGACGAATGTCCGATGGCGAATGTGGTTGATTCGGATGCCCTAACAGAGCAATGGAGAAGAAGAAAATGGCATTATTGTCATTTGTTAGTTCCGGTTCAATCATGAGTTGAACCGTACGTTTAAAACGAAGGGTGTTTTTGTCTTTTTACAAGAAAAACTAACATCGTTAAGGGTTCTGTTAGTGGAGGGGGTATCTGAGACCTGACAGTGAACCAGAAGGGGGACAGTGGGATTTCAAAAACAAGAGAGTATCTGTCTGAAATTGTCAAATACTAGAGGGGGTCAAAGTAAAATTTACCCTAACTAAAATTGATCATTTGACCTACCTGTCTCTCAATGGTTCTTATAATTATAAGTGATAGTTGAGATTTTCACAATTTTCAATATTACGAAAGCTTTTTTCTTCTTTCATAAAAGCACCTATTTAGTTCTTAAAATCAGTAAACAAGGTATATAAGTGTATTTTTGTCCTTCAAATATGCTACTATAAGCAAAAAAACAAAGATTCTATTACTTTATTTACATTTATATTAATGAAAGGGCTTTGTTTTTACATACTTTCAAACAATAGGGGAGGTGTTTGTAATGGTCAAGGTTTGAAGGGTACCAAACCAAGTTCAGAGCCAGATAATTTTTCTTACAAGCCAAATTAAATTATAAATGATAAAAAATTAATAAAATAATTCTATTTATATGAAATAAATATCAAAATTTCACTATAAAGTTTTAATGATTTGAATAAAATAATTTAATTTTTTAAATTATTATTTTAATCAAAAATTAATTATTTTGACAATTTTAAACCCTTTTGTCAAAATTGTCTTAAAATATTTTAGAGAAAAATTTTAAGATTTTGATTTTGCCTACTTAAACAAAATCAAAAAATTTCAACAAAATTTAAAACCTTGTTAATAAATAGGTAATGTCGTAAATGGGCCTTCGGTTCGGGCTTGTAAACCTTAAAGGCTCAAGCTCAGTTCAAGTTTGTTAAAAAAATTTGGACTCAAGCTCGTTAAAATATTTTAGAGTTAAGCTCAGCTCAATTTCGTTAAAAAATTTGGGGCTCAGGCTCGTTAAATTATTTTAGGCTTAAGCTTGACTCGCAAAAAGCTCAACTCATAAAAGGCTCGGCTTGTAAAAAACCTTAGTTTAGTCCAAAGACATTAATATTATAATAATAATAATTATTATTATTATTATATAGCATAATATATTAACGTATATGTTTAATATTAATATATAATATAAGATATAGAAATATTAATTTCATGAAGAAAACGAGCCGAACTTTAATCGAGTCGAGCCTATGTAAGTTCAGCTCAAACTCATTAAATTAATGGGCTTTTTTTCGGGCTAAGGCTCGGCTCTTGAGCCTAATTATAGAAAAGTCCAATTCGTTGTGTAAGATTAATTTTTAACAAATTATGTATAAAAGTGTAATTTAAAAAAACTATATATATATATAGTATTATTAAAACTGAAAAAAGGTAAGTTTTGGGACCGGGATCTTCCATTTCGCCCCTCGGGTTGTCTCTACTCACAGGGCTGACCCCTACGGTGTACACTACAGAGGATCAGCACCCAGAGTTTTGGGTGTGGGGGGGGGACACTCTAGTCAAGGTAAGTGAAGGTCAAGGTAAGTGGAGTGGCAGAACATGTAAGATTTTTCAAAAGCCCCCGCGTCAAACCCATGGAGGTGAATGTAATTTATCCTTTAATTTTAAGAACCCCAAAATTTGGGTCTTGCATCGTCTAGAGCAAGATGACTGAGGTATTAGTTGCGACATGGTATCTAAACACCACGCGTCCACATGTATATGAGACTACACGCCACGTGTTCCATGCAATCAGGTCTTTTAATGTCGGGATGTGTGGCATGCATTCGTGCACACGATATCTAACGTAAATCCCTAAAATCCAAAAATGTGACAAAATTTTAAATTAAAAAAAAATAAATCACAATCCATCCCATTAATTTTCTTATTTTTGTTGAGCATAAATTTAAATTGATATAATACTCCAAATTCATCCATTGACTATCCGTTTTTTGGGGAAGAAAATCAGCTGAGGTTAACAATGTTGGCCACGCTGTGGGGTGGATTGCGATTGGGAAAAAACACACTTGGAGTTATTTTTTAAACCAATCAAAGGCCATCTCATAACATAGACAACACCGTAGACCACAGCTGATTTTCTCTCCGTTTTTGGGTTCTCAAGCCCATAACTAAGCATGGGTTCTTGAGCCTCATACAACAAATTTAGCCCTAAAAAAACATACACTGATGTCAAATAGCTAAAATCATTTGATCAAATTGATAACTTGATATTTGTCAAATGGATCTATCATCGCCAAGCTTTTACATGAATACTTAGAATCCGCTAAACTTGGGCTACACCTGCCCACAGATCCAGAACGCAAACTTTCAAATGGTGGTTGCAACAAAGCCATACGAAGGAGGGAGGAAACTTCTTTAGTCTTCTTTCTGCTTGAGGCCCGACAAACAAAGGCTACAAAATATATATATTGGTTGGAGCTAATCCTATAAAGTGGAAAGAATGGACAAATGCTAGTCCCAAGGTGGCTTAGATATCGGTTGCATTTTCCTCCAGTATTTCTTATAGCAAAATCTGTGATTGGTCGTTGCAATTTTGTTACACCAAAAACAATTATGATTTTCTATATATATATTAAATAGAATGATGAATCGGAAATGTTACAATGATAAGCGCCCTATCGGGTGTGTTATTTCTTGGGGAAATTATCTATATATTTTATTTTAAAAAAAGTTCTACCAAAACGTCTTATCTAATTTTGAAATAATCTCTTAAATTCATATTTATAACAATATTTTTAAAAGTGTTTTATTTATTTTTCTTTAATTTTAAAATTATTATTATTTTATTATTATTTGACTTGTACCTCATAAGAGACGAACTTGTAACTCATTATAGAGGGATTTATACCTCACCGTAGAGGTATATTTGACAAATTCAGGTACACATAAGAAGTTTACAATGAACGGATTTGCATATTATTATAGACGGACTTGTACTTCATTGTAGATAGACATCATAAATGATTTGTATCTCATTATAGAGACATACCGACAATAAAAAAAAAAAAAAAAGGAAGGTACATTAGTCATTTGAACTTATCAGGTCTTTATCATGTGGCAGATGACCATTTCATTTTGGTACATTATTTGTTAAAGGTTTTTTTTTTTTTTTTTTGGTCTTAACCACGCGGTGTCCCCACACCCACATAAGTGTGGAACTAATCTACGTTCGAGGCGGGAGCATTAAAGGTAAACCCCTAGCCACGAGTGCTTCTTATTCTTTTCTAAAGTTACGGTATAAGTAGTTTTCTCTTACTTCTCTTTTGCATTTCCACCGGAAAGAAGAAAAGTCTGATTGTGAATACCAAGAGATTCAGGATTATGGTCTCACTTGTATGAGAGAGAGAGAGAGAGAGAGAGAGATCTGTCCATAGTGTGGAAAAAAAAGAAGAGGGCAAAGAAAATGAAAAGGGGGCATAGGTGCAAGTGGTCACATGGCTAGATTTGTCCACTCTCTTTCACTTGTAGAACAAGGTGAAAATGCCTATTTTTCTTAACTCATCATCCTACATATAAGATAATAAAAAAAATGATCCTACATACAAGTGATGTTACTTATTTTCAGTCCACGTTAATGCAAGGGATGAGAGTGATTGGAGGCAACACTCTATTTTTGTTTTGGTTATAGGTTTCCATGTCTAATTCTACCATTCAATTCTTTAATGAGATCTAATTAGATGGCCTAACTCTTTCCAATACAATTTGTAAACAGTTTGCAGCTGAGACTCAAGACCCACCCAGACTTCTTACAAATTTTCTTTATTCTTTTTTTCTTCTCTTGATATCTTTCCTGCTTCTCCTCAGGAAATTCTTACAAAATCCTAGATCAATATTAGAAGGATAAAGAAAACATTATATGGAATTAAGTCCTGAGACTCACTCTTTGAAAAGAAAAAAAAAATTACTTAGAATTTTTAGGATAATTACTCGTATTAAACACCAATTACTTTAAAAACTCAAGCTGGTAGAGAATGGGCATAACAATATATCAAATGGTTCAACACCCTCCTACACGTGTGGGCTCCGCACGGAAACAATACATCCATGGGATAATATAAGGCATCGAGGCGAACACACACCATATATGTGTACCCCTGGGAGAATAAACACAAACACATACCTCTGAGATGCAAACACTCAACCTCTCGTCCAATACCATGTTAAACACCACTTACTCTAAAAGCTCAAATTGTTAGAGAACGGCACAACAATATATCAAATAGTTCAACAACTCGTTTTAATAATCTCTAATTCAAGATGATACAAAAGTGAGGACTGTCATTTAACAACTAGCGAGTAGCACATACAGTACCATAGAATGTATTAACCTTTTTATCGTCACGCCATTTTTATTTTTTATAATTAGAAGAGGTGTAAACAGTTTTTTTTGTAAACTTAACAGTTACCTCTTAAAATAAATCAAAATATAATATTATTTTTAATTATATTAAATATTTTATTATAGTAAAGATTAATTTTTAAAAAAGTATTAAAAATATTTTGACACACTTTCTGATACAACTCTCAAATATAGGAGCGGATTTGCTATAGGTAGACACAGCCCCATATGTGAAATTACTATATTGCCCTTGCGGCTCCACCATGAGGGGCAACATGATAATTTCATGTGTGAGGCTGCATCTACCCCACAGCAAATCCGTTCTCCTAATATTGTGTCTACCCCACAGCAAATCCGTTCTCCTAATATAGAATCCATTACGCATCGGGAGGTTGGAGGACAAGTGGCGTTGATCTATTTGTTTTTTTATGTAATTTAGAAAAGTCAAGTAACCAACCTCCTTCTTCTCGCGGGATTCAAATGACGCGTAACATGTCATTTTCTTGTTTGGCGACCGACTCAAGAGTCAAACAAAACTGCTGTGCCCCGTCCTTGAGACGCCACTCTATTTTCATCTGCTCTGGAATAGTTTGAATTACTTTGTTTAGTTGCTCTTGAGCTCGTGGACTGGGAGATGATGCCTCCACGTTAACGTTTCAAAAGTCGCTGTACTAATAGAGTCCGTCTATGGCCCTACGTGGCTTCCACATCTCTTCTCTTCATTCAATCTCTTAACCTTTTATTTTTACTTTAAATACTAGTGTCGAGTCCCCACCATTTGAAGTGCATGGTAGATTATTTCAAGAGCAAGATTGATTATTTTTGCCTCTATGATTTAGATTTTTGGAACCTAATTAATAGAGTGTGAATATGAATTTTTTAAGAAAAATTTCATATAAGCCTTGTTTTACTGCATTATCTTTTTTTCAGTTCTTTATAATTTTGCTACTTACATATCCTTCTTACTTTACAATTTATTTGTCATTCCAGTCTTATAACAATGTCAATTAGGATAAAGCAATATTTTAAAAACAAAAAATTAAAATTAAAACTTATAAAAGTATCCAAATACCCTTATTAAACTGTAAAGTAAGGGTTATATGTAATTTTCTCATTTTTTTTCATCCATTAGAAGCAAATTACGTTTAGGGTTTGGAGTTTGGGGTTAGACTAGTAAACATATCATCTTTTATTATTATTATTATATATTAAAAAGAAAAGATTCAAAGAGAACAATAAATAAATTAAAATGCACAAGATAATGATTTACGTGATTCGGCCAAGATGCCTATGTCTATGGATTTATACCAGATTCTATGATGTTTTCAAAAGCTCTAGAAAAGTGTTACAAAGATAATGATAAAAAATATAATAAATATTACGCCTTAGAGATAGTGGGTAACTCGTATTCACTAGTCTCTATATCCAAGGGGGAGGGGTCCTATGGGGCATAACGAAGTAGAATATATTGGGGATTTGTCCTATTATAGGGTATGAATATAAGTTGTAACCTTCATTCGTTTTTGACATAGTGGAAACTTCTTCTCTTTTGTAGGCGTAGGCTTTGCCTAACCACATATATGTGATTTGACATAATAGGAGCCTTTTCTTTCTTGTGGATGTAAGCTTTGCTGAACCACGTATATCTGTATGCGTTATTTTAATCTTCATTTTACTGTATTTATTATTATTGCTTGATCCCGATCAACATTATGCTTAAGGTTAACAAACAACGTTCGTTCATCAGTACTTCATGAATGCCTAAGTAGCATCCATCTCCACATAAACAACTGTTTACAATTGAAATCATTTGTTTTGAAACCTTATTTTGTTAACTTCCATGCGTTCAGGACCAATCATTTGCCAATCACGTACGTGTATTATTAATCCACATCCTCAACATAAATAACATGGCATACTATTAGAGATAATGGGTAGCTCATATTCACTAGTCTCTAGATCCAATGGAGATGGATCAGAGGGACCCCATGGGACAGAGCAAAGCAGTGCAGTAAAGATATATTAAGGATTTATCGGATATAATTAAGTATAAGTTGTAACAGTAATTCGTTTTTGATATAGTGAAAACTTTTTCTCTCTTGTAGGGAATGTAGACTTTGTCGAACCACACACACACATATATATATATGTGTGTGTGCATTGTTTGATCTTCGTTTTTACTTTCGATTAATCCCAATCAAATCACATACCCTAGTTAGCAGAATATAGAGTTCAAGACTAGACTACTTTGAATACACGAAATGTAATATAAAATAGCGGACACATTTACTAGTATATAACATGAATCTTACACGTGGCAAAAGATATGACAAACATGAATCTTACACGTGGCAAAAGATATGGCAAACATGAATCTTACACGTGGCAAAAGATATGACAAACACCATTTTGTTCATGTATAGTACTTTACATGCAAAGTTTAAATCCAAAACATTCGGCACTTGGCATAAGGGTATTTATTATCCCAGAGTGAATTTTAAAAATTTAATAAAAAAGTTGATAAATATATTTACTATTGCCAACGGTACTGATCCGGATCCGTGCATGATCCGAACATATTCTCTCACATAGGATCCTGTCGATATCAAAGACTGACTGAGCTAACATTTAAAAATTAAGGATGGCAATGGGTTGGGTTAAACGGGTAACCCGTCATGCCCCGTCCCTAATGATTAAGGTTTGGTAACTCCTAAGTCAGTTTAGGAGCGGATTAGGGTTTGGCTCAATCTGCTTGTTACCATTCACCTATGTTTTCAATATATATTTTATATTTTAAATATATATTTTAAGTATAAATCTATATATTATAAATAAATATATTTAAAATATTAAAATTAAAAAAATATTTGCTTTTAAAAAAATCTTTTAATCAGGTCAAATTTATCCCACTATCGTCCCAATAAAATTTGGTATTAGGTGGAGTACTTGAGGGGTGGGTTAGGGTTCTTGAAAATCCGCCCATTGCCATCTCTACTAAAAATGAACTAATGATGTCACATTTCACATTGATGCTCATAGGCTAAGATTAAAGGCAGGCGAGAAATCTCTCGCAATCATTTAATTTTTTTATTTTTCTTTGTTTGCTTGTTTAGGAAAATATCAAAGACCAGGACGAGCCAGACTCATCGTGGTCAACCCTTCTAACCTATGACCAATTTACCATATGGGCACTTTAGTCAAACTATTATTATTAAAGGCAATATCTTAACTATATCTGATATCTCATACGTGTAGAAACTGCGGTGTGTATAGGAAAGGGACTGGAGTCAAAATTATAGCAGATTTTACATTCATATCCTTAAACGACTAATGCCTTTAAAAACATGTAATTATTTCAGCCTGAAAATTCAAGCAACCAAGGCAGCGCAGCGGCTAAATTGTTAACAGTTTTTGTAGGTTATATTATAATGCTTTCACCTATATACCCCTTAGCTTTATCCAAAATTTCAAGGATACCTTTCTAATCAAGCTGGGAATGTACTCGTTTGACTCTCATTTTAGGAATGCATTCTAGGATCAGGAGTTCTCGTGGATAAATGAGGTGTCGTTTGGCTCCCATTATGGAATCAGAAACTCATTCCAAGAATTCATTCGTGAAACCCATTAGAGGAATTCATTTTCAAGGTTTCTTGATTGTGTTTGGTTAGCATGTCACAAAATGAGTTCCAACATAAATAGATGTTTGGTTAACATTTACTAGAATGATTTTTGCACATCTATATTCTTTCAAAGGTGGTGGTGGTGCGAGTGGTAATGGTGTGGGGTGGTGGTTGTAGTGGGGTGGTGGGTGGTGGGTGGTGGGTGGTGGGGTGTTGGGATGGTGGTGATTATAGTGGGGTGGCAGTGGTGGGGTGGTGGTTGTTGTGGGGTGGTGGTGCGGGTGGTGGGATGGTGGTAGTTGTGGTGGGGTGGTGGTGATGGCGGTGGGGCGGCAGCGGTGGTAGTGGCGGTGTTGGGGTGGCGATGGTGGCGGTGTTAGGATGGTGGTGGTGGCGGTGGGGTGGTGGTGGCGGTGGCAGTGGTGGGGTGGTGGTGGTGGTGGTGGTGGTGGCAGTGGGGGTGGAGGTGGTGGTGGCGATGGTGGGGTGAGGGTGGTGGTGGGAAGGGGTTCTCTTGGTATTTACAAGTTTTCCATCAAAATGCAAAACTCATTCCTAAAATCCATAAACAGGTTTGGACCTGATTCTGAGGTCATGTGTATTTTTCAAAACTCATTTTGAAAATCTCATTCCAAGGCTTGCTAACCAAACATCCATTTTTTTTGTGAGAACTCATTCTAAGGCTTGGAATGAGATCTAAGCCTTGGAATGAGTTCCGAAAATGGGAGACAAACGACACCTTAGTATGTTAGGATAAAGGTGTTTTAGTCATAGGATCGAAAAAAACAACCATTTTTCAACTACAAAAACTTAATATATATTAATATAAAAATATTAAAAATAGCTTATGTTTTTAATATTAGTATAGATTAATAAAAATAATTCTAATTCTAATACTTATTTAGTATGTCTCAACCTCTTTAAATGGAAGTTTTAGTATTTTTAAGAAATGAAAATAATTATTCTATTTAATATAGATGATATTTTTAAGATTTTTTTTAAATATTAAAGTAATTTTAAATTATTGTGAGTTATAAAATTATTATGTAGGTAATTTAATAAGAATATATATCCAATTGGTGTTATAAATGGTATTTAAGGTGTTTTATATTTTTTTTTGTGTCTTTTTTTATGTTTGGATATTGGGACAAGACTCTTTTGGGAAGCGTATATTTTATAAATAAGCTTATATAACAAGTTTCTTATAGGTGTAAATAAAAGTGGCAATTTTAAAGATTATCCTTTAATTTTTTATTAAATGAAATAAAAATAGTTATTTATTAAAATAAGACTCTTTTTGTTTTATAGTTTATAAAGAAGAAAGAGTTTTAATAGAATTATGAAATGGTAATTTAGTTATAAAAATGGATCGAAAAAATTAATAATTTAATAAATAATTATTTATAATGTGTAAAGATATTCATAATTGCTACTACAAAAGAAAGATTTTTTTAGGTTTTCTTAATTATAAATTATAAATATTTTGTCATCAGTTTTTTAAGCATATAAATAATATTTAGCTAAATTTAAAAATCCCTTTAGGTTTACTTATTTTATTAGTAGTTATTTATATATTATAAATAAATAATTAATATTATTTTTTATAAATTATACGTGTTTTATCTTATAAATATTCAATTACAATATAGATTTATTTTAATCTTATGTTACACATTTTAACCTTATCTAGCTAGAAGATAAATTCATTTAAACTTAATCACATTATTTAATTAAATTTATCTTTACATATTTATTTAATTAAAATAAAAAATATTTTTAAAATTATAATTAATTAGTTATAATAAAAAGTTATCTTTTTATTATTTTAAAAATTCTAATTACTACTCTAATATGTATGGAAATTTTTTGTTTGTTAATAGGATTCTAAAAAGAATAAAAGAAAGAATTAATAGCTAGAATAGATTAATCATAGATAATATTCATTCATAAAAAAAAAAAAAAAATTATGAGTGAATGTATTACTAATAAAACTTAAAAAGAAAAAATATTTAAAATAAAAAAAATTTATTTGAATAAGAGATAAGATTTATGAGTGAAAGAGTTTTAATAAAAATAAAAACTTGGGTATTACAATATAAATTTATTTTAATCTTATGTTAGACATTTTAACCTTATCTTCCTAGAAGATAAACTCGTTTAAACTTAGTCACATTATTTAATTGATTTTTTCTTTACATATTTATTTAATTAAAATAAGAAAAAGATTTTTAAAATATAATTATTTAGTTATAATAAAAACTTATCTTTTTATTATTTTAAATATTCTAATTACTACTCTAATACGTATGAAAAAATTTTGTTTGTGAGAGATTGGGTTTCAATAGGACTCCGAAAAGGATAAAAGAAAGATATGTATGAGATTTGTAAGAGATTGAATATTTGTAAGAGATTGAATTTTAACAGTAAAAGAAGAAATGCTGGGGAAAACTTCAGGTTTCAATGAACATAAATGTCCACAAAAAAAGTTGGAAAAAAAAGAAGTAAAATTACATGCCACATAACCAGAAAGCTAGAGGAAGCAAGCAAGCGCAGGCTTGTTGCCTCCACGGTTGAGGATAATGGGGAGACGTGAAAGCTGGCCTGTGCATGGTTACTGTGAAGAAGGGAAGGTTGAGGAGATGAATTGTGTGAAGAGATGCAAAAGAATCCAAAAGCTACTTACTACTGGTCTTAGTAGGAGAAAGACCAGTAGGTGTGGGCTTGTGTTTGGAGTGTCGACAACTAACGGTTTTTTTAATCTGGCGGGTAATCGAATGGCAAGTTTTTGAATGGTGGGTAGGTTTTGTCTTTAGTACCCACTAAAGGGTCCCACAACAAGAAGAGATCCGATTGAGTATATCACGTGTACAAAGTATCTGTTTGATTTAATAATTTTAGCCGTTTGATTTCATCATATCCAATTTTGATGGTGGATTTAGTTTTTCAAAAATTTGTGGAAGTTTTGAGAAAATAGTATGGAAATCATCAGATAGCTTTTATCATGGAAGTTTCTTTATATGGATATTAGACTGAGGAACGTTAGATGGGTCCTTAAGCCCGGGTATAGATATAGACACCCTTCTTTAGGAAGTATCAGAATGATAAGCTACGACACCCTTTATCAGGAACATATTTGCGGAGAGCCTACTTCATTGCCAATCAAATGGCTCTGATTGATGGGATGGAAAATATCTACGGCTGTGGCCTGTGTAGTGCAAGCACTATATACCCTAAATATAGTCTATCATCCCACCCCTGACCATGTAGAATGTGCTAGCAAGGCCCAATAGATTTTGGGTAATGGCCTAGAAGTAAAGGCCCATTATATTATGTTGTGATTTGTAGACACCCAATTTTGATCAATTTACTTGAAGAATTAAAAGATTTAAATTACACTCTGAGAAGGGGTGGTAAAATATGTCAATAATGAGTTCTCTATAAATTGGTTCTTTAACTAAATGAAAACCAATATTTTGGTGTAGCCCAATCCATAAAATCCAAATACTTTTCCCCTGTACTTGTTTACCCCAATCCACAATCCAAGTCTATTAAGATAAGCCCAATCCACATAGTCTAAATAATTAGCCCGAAAAGAACACAAAAAGACAAACCCAATTCACCTCATTACACCCATCCCAAGCCTTTCACACTTTTGGCATTCCTCTTATAACCGAAGAAATAGGTGGCCTACATTTTAAGTTGGTATTAACATTGGTCTTTGGTCTTTGACCATAAATTCACACAATTATCCCAAGTTTTTCACCCTTTTGGCATCACATTTTGAGGTTCAAAGACAATTGCATCTAACATCCATACTAGGAGAAGTTTTGGTCAATGGCCATTAACCCATTATATATTATCACCCATGCCATCCACCTATATCAATTCCCCTCATCTAACCCCTTAACATTTACACTTTTATCCTTAAGCTTTTCATCATTTAAAGTGTAATTCCATAAAAGCAAAAGTTATTATGGAACTTTATTCCACCCAAAAGACCAAACTACACTTTTTTAAAATCCCAAAAGTAACCTAAGCCCTTCACCTTTAGCCTATAAATACCCCACCTCAATACACATTCAAGCCTTCCCTTAGGTCTTAAAGAAACTCTTCCTATTTCTCTTTATAAATTCTTAAAAGTAGTCTAGAGCATAAACTTGCCAAACCACATTTGAAGAGAAAGATTCAAATGAAACTATTCGAGAAAGTATTATACTTCTCTATATTGGCTATCCCCCTTATTTTTACAATGGTAGCCTTCTCCTACCCTATTCCTTTTTTTCTTTTACGTTTTTCGATCATAGGCATACCGCTGTCCGAACGGCCGCCCGACGGTTTAGGCAGATGGGTGGGACGTCCCACGTGCCCATACATGACCTTATCCAACTCTGGGTAGTGCGAACACAACCGACAACCGACACGCGATGTCGTCACGCGCTCACGCGATTTACGCCCCTTTAAGCAGCTCGATCCTGATCAGCGGCTTAAAGCGGGTCAAGCAGCATAAATTTCGCATCTACATTTTGGTGACTTCACTGGGGTCGTCTTTTCTACGTACTTTGATAAACGCGGCTTATATTACAAGCCTTCTAAGATGTATGACCAGCTTTATGGTTCTTTCTTGATTATCTTATTTTGCATAAAGTCCTATTTTTATGTGCGTATGGTCCTTCCGGACCTTGTTCCTATGCATTTTGATTGTCCGAAGCCTTATTTTTGTGGTGAAATTGGCATTCCAGACATTTTCTATGAAGGAATTTGCATTTCGGGTATTTTCTGTGAAGAAAATTGCATTTGGCACTCATTCTGTAATTAAAATCTTGCATTCGGATTTTTTATGAGAAATATATGTTATCCGGGGCTTTTTATGAAAATTATATGCACTGCGGGGCTCATTCTATGATAACAAATCTTGTACTCAGGGTTTTTCATGCAAAATATGAGGCATTCAAGGCTTTTCTGAAACATATATGGAATTCAGGGTTTTTTCTAAAATTTATTTGATACACGGGGTACTTTTTATAAATTTTGAAACCCCTCGTCCATCTGAATTCGCGCGGGCTTGTTTTCGGACCTGTCCTTCGCACAAATTTGCCTCCTTCGGCCTTCTCCTTCGCGCGGGCTTGCCTTCGAGTCTATCCTTCACCCGAATTGGCCTCCTTCGGCCCTCTCCTTCGCATGGGCTTGTCTTTGGGCCTATCCTTCACGCGAGTTGGCCTCCTTCGGTCTCCTTCTCCGCGCGCGGGCCTTGCCTCCGACCCCCTTGCCTTTGGGCCTAGAACTCGGCCCCTTGCCTTCGGGCCTCTTGCTTTCGGGCCTCGAATTCGGCCCCTTGCCTTCGGGCCTCTCGAACTCGGCCCCTTGCCTTCGGGTCTCTCGAATTCGGGCCTCGAATTTGGCCCCTTGCCTTTGGGCCTCGAATTCGGCCCCCTTGCTTTCGGGCCTCGAATTCGGCCCCCTTGCCTTTGGGCCTCGAATTCGGCCACCTTGCCTTTGGGCCCCGCCTTCAGCCCGTGGCACTCGGGTTGGCATTTGGCCCAATACGGGCTGGCCTTCGGACCTGTGCGGCTCGAGCCCACCCATGGTTTCCTATATACACCAAAAATGCAATTATTTTGTTGGTAATAAGAATTAAAACCTAGTCTTCACATAGGAGTATGTGCAGTTTACACCACCAAACCAAAGCTTTAGACGATGATTTACTTAAGTAAATTTTGTATATTAGTCGCTATGAACCTTCATATCATCTAGCCTTGCACTCGAACCATGCACTCAGCTCCCTTCGGCCTTGCACAATTGAATGCAACTGAGTACTGGATAGATTTTTCCCCCTAAAAAAAAATCAAAACAAAATGCTCATGCACACACACACAAACGAAGCTGGCCCCAGCAAAAAAACACATGCACACACACACAAATGAAGCGAGCCCCACAAAAAGCACATGCACACACACAAACGATGCTGGCCCCACCAAAAATAATAATAATAATAATTATTAAATTAAATAAGTAAGGGGAAAAAACTTCTCATTTTTAAAACCTTTTCTTTCTAAGAAACAATATAGGCATTCTAAAGCTCATTTTCTTAGGATAATGCTATGTTGCATTTTTTCCTATATTTTCAACTATGAGTAATTTTTTATATGCTCTTTCATAATGAACAAAGAATGCTACATTACATTCGCCTTATTTTTATATATGCATAAGAGCTTTATGCTTATTCTTATGACATATGATGTCAAATCTTAATGCATGGACTGCACAATACATGTGAAAGCTGCTTAAGCCATCACCTTACAGATTGGGGCCTACATTATGCAATTATTGATTATATTTTTGTGCTATTTATGTGCCTTCTGTGACAAACATATGCATGTGTTAGTTATGATATTTTCTTTATATTGGCACTACAAGCACACATTCATCATAGAAGTACTTGACATCAGTATACACTAGCGTTTACTATCTATGATCTTCACGGCTAACTACTACAAGATGGTCAATTCGTTATTTTTTCACGGCTAACTACCATAAGATGATCAATTCGTTATTTTTTTCACGGCTAACCACCACAAGATGGTCAATTCGTTATTTTTTTCACAACTAACCACCATAAGATAGTCAATTCGTTATTTTTCACAGCTAACCACCACAAGATGGTCAATTCGTCATCGCACAGGGGGCTAACCACCCTCAGATGACATCCTTAGCACAAACTTGTGGGATTTATTTATGCCCTTTATTTAAGAGATCATTCGAAGAAAACATGTCTATTTCTGATCTCACTATGTTCAATTCAAGATTACTCAGGTTGGTTATTTAACCTAGAACCTTTAGGGATTCTATGATGACTCTTCCTTATAGGGATGATTGATCATGAAAACAAATTGTCCACTGAGAAACTTAAACCTAAGGTCTCTATATGGGTAATTCGATAATATGCTGGTCACCTTATGTAATGTATGCAGTTACTTTGACTTCCCTCGAATGAGTATAGATTAACGTACCAAAAGGGATTATCTCGAAAATGAACGAAGGCTTGAAGAGTATTTTGTGGAATTCGAATGACTTCTTTAATTTATTGCAATAAATCCCCAAACAGTCATATGATAACAACCTATAGATTGCTATATATTGCCATATATTGCAAGGTTATTTCATGTTCAGGTTGCTTTGATATCTCTCAGCGGCATTGATGCTTATGCTTGCCATTAGGCTCACCACCTCGAGATGGTCATTTCATGAATGGACTAGTCCCCCTCAAAAGACAATGGTTACGGGTTCGTCCCTTAAAAGATTTGGTTACATTTTTTATTATATGCGCATCATGCATAATGTAAGCCTTGTTTAGTCCTCAGGAAAGGGACTTTGAGCTACCCTACAGGAACAGTGGCCTCCGAGCCTCGTCTTCCTTTTTTGATCACATCATTCTCACTCGAGACTTATGAAATTATCATTACGCCACTGTTATCTTCCTTATGTAAGGACACCTACTTTGCGTTCTTAGTCTCTCTTTTAAGGATGTCAATAACAATTTCTCTTTCGAGAATTATGGCCATGAAACTAATACTGTTCGCGAGGTCTTGAGTCCAAGATCTCTTTGTTCGAACATTCGGCTATACTGGTCTCTCGATCGAATGTTACACTTATTACAATTCCTCGATTATAGACTTTGAGTTTGACTTAAGTGGATCCTTCATAGAAGATTTTGGCTTCACAATGATATATGGTCACTTCTTTAGTTTGCCTAACAAAGCTTATTTCTTGCACTTCATCAGGCAGGGGCTATTGATGATCCAGTTACCTAATTAAGCAGTCACGTGTCACCTGCTTGACCACGTGTCACCTGCTTGTCACCTGCTTGACCTATGGACATATAAGCTATCTACATGGTGACTCACCATCCACATGTCACATCCTCATTCAAGACTTCTAGGCCAAGTCTACTTGAAGGCCAAGTAAGACAAGGCTATAAAAAGATTACTTCAGCACAAGAAGAAAGGATCTGAAAATTTTGAAAATCTAAAGCATCTCTGAACATCAGAAGGAATAGAATGAGGAAGGAAGATTGCATTTGCTAGAGACTTCTTGTATCCGAAGGAAATATCTCTTTCCTTCCATCTCTCTATCTCTTCCTCTCCCTCATTTCTTTCTTATTTTCTTCTTCATCCCCGTATGATTGGGGTGTTCATTGTATTCCATGTATTTCTAAATAGTGAAAAAGACCTCTATGAGGTGACCCTCGTGGACTAGGCATATTGCCGAGCCACGTAAACATTATATGTACGTCTCTATGTTGGCTCTCCCCTTCTTTTTACATTGGTAGCCTCCTCCTACCCTACTCCTTATTTCTTTTACGTTTGTCGATCACAGGCGTAGCGCCGTCCGAATGACTGTCGAGTTTAGGCGGATGGTTGGGACGTCCCACATTCCCATACATGACCTTATCCAACTCCGAGCAGTGCGAAAACAACCGATACGCGCCTTCGTCACGTGCTCAAGCGATTTATGCCCCTTTAAGCAGCTCGATCCTGATCAGTGGCTTAAAGCGGGTCAAGCAGCACAAATTTCGCATCTACAGTGTTGGGGTTGAAAAAATGAGAAAAGAGAGAGGAAGGGAGATGGGTTGCCTATAACCGTGGGTTTCAGGTGAAGGTTGACATAGATTGGAGGTGTGGGAGTTACTGAGATGAAGAAGAATGGAGAAATAAAGGGTTCAGGTTGCTAGGTTTTCAGGAATGTGTACAGAGATGGGGAAGGGATTAGAGAGGAATGTCTGTGGTTTTAGAGTGCAGAACAGGGGAGCTCGAATTGGCCTTTTCCTTGTGGTGTTTGGTTCAAGGTGGAGGAGATATGAGATGGGATGAATGTGTGGAGCTTAGGTAGAGAATAAAGAGAAGAAGGAGATACAGAAGCGATGAGTTCAGATGGTTGATTGGTTTGCTGAAAAATAATGGAGGTTGTTTGGAATATTGGGTTGAACAGAGGAGAGGTGGGGATTCGGAGTTGCAGAGAAAAAAGGATGGAGGGACAGAGACTGAGATGGTGTTTGGGTGGGTTGTTGCAACAACTCTGGTGAAGGAGAAACTGAAGAAGAAGAAGAAGAAAGGTGATTAAGGGAAAATGAGAGAGAGAGAGAGAGAGAGAGAGAGAGAGAGATGTTATTGGAGAAGGGGAAAGGCGCCGGAAAAGTGAGGATACCTGAGGGAATGGTCAGTCGCCGAGGGAATTCGCTGCTGTCGCCACCGATTAGGTTGAGATTTACAGGTTTTGGGTTTTCTCCTCTTAGGATTTTTTCTTTTGGGTTTTTCTTGAGATTTTTAGGTTATTAGAGAGAGAGAGAGAGAGAGAGAGGAAGATGATCACAGGTAGACACTCTGGGGTTAGGATAACAAAATGGTTGCAGTTCCAGCTAAATAAGAGGATTTGAATCCCTCTTGGAAAAAATCAAGGAAGTTGAAATGCAAAGTTGTTTTCTGTCTTCAATCCTTTTCCTAAAAATTTTTCTATTTTGGGGATAAGTTTGATTAAAAATTTATATTTGGATAAGAGCTCTCTAATCCTCTCCCTATATTTTTTCCTCAAATCTTTTTAGAAATGTCAATTTTATCCTAAAAATTATCTTTTAGGGAATGATTTGGGATTTGGGGAGATATTTTGGGTATGGGGTCTTTCCCTATATTCAATTTCCTCAAAATATGACTATTGGGGTTTGGAGGTCCCTAAAGTTTTTCCCAAATTTAGGAAAAAATTTAGGGAATCATCAAATTTGGGGAGAGGTTTGGGGAATGATTGGAGAGCATTTTTCATCATTTTTCTCCAAATTAGAATTTGGGGAAAGTTATAGGGAAGGATTGGAGATGCTTTAATGATCCCATTTGCTATCTTCTAGCAGCTATGGAAAAAAAAGGACAAAAGGATGTTTTTTTTTTTTTTTGAGGAAAAGAAGAATGAGGACTCAATATATTGAAAGATATTGTCACCTCTTCATGCTTGGTTTTCATCTACAAGAAACTAACATTACTTTTGATTCACCGGTGTTTTCATATGGGGGCTTTTTGCATATACTATTTAGATACAATGTCATTTTGTATTTTTCACTTAGTTACATCCTAATAAATAAGTTAAAATCACAAAATTTATAGTTGATGATTTAAATTTGCATAACTTAAAACTTTAACTTGAATTTTTCATAAAATGGAACTGCATACACTATTTGGATACAATGCCTTGTTGTATTTTTCACGTAGTTACATCCTAATAAGTTAAAATCACAAAATTTACAGTTGATAATTTAAATTTGCATAGCTTAGAACTTGAATTTCTTCATAAGATGGAATAGGTAATCCATTATAAGATTAATCTTCACGTGCAACGCACATGCACCATTCCTAGTAGTCTTTAAACATAGAATTATGCACCTTCTTAGGATAATTGTAAAACCAAAATTTCAATGTATTTAAATCATACCCTATTTTAGATCAACTATCTGCCACTGCATTACCTTCCCAGTATATGTGCGATATGTGAACCTTCTCAAAATATTGCAAAATATGTATCACCTCTTGGCATATCGCATATACCCGCCATGGAATTTGCATTTCTCCTTCGATCCCTGCAATTAATGTTGACGAGTCCCCTTCTATCCATATATTGCTAACTCCAAAATTTATAGCTAAGTATAAGCCTTCTCTGTGAGCTAAAAGTTCATCAAAGTAGATATTACATGCGGCAATCTTAGACACGTAAGCAAAACAAGGTTTGCCAATAGTTTTGGTCAAATTTTGAGTAATTGTAGTTAGAAATTTAAAAAAATCCATAAAATGTTGGAAAATCATAGTCTTATATCTAAAAACTCATAAAATAATGAAAACATAAAAGAACAATATTCAAAATTTACTAAAACAATGTTTCAAATAGTCAATTTTGATCAATGTACTTGAATCGTTTTCAAATAAGTGCAATGAACCCTTAAAAAGCCTTAGGATACCTATAGGATCAAAATATTTAAATTCTACCATGATCAGGGCTCTTTTGGTCAAATATGCTAATAATGGGGTTTTCATTAATTGGCCTTACATATATGGAAACCCATACTTTGGTGGAACCCAATTCATATAGTCTAAACATTTTAGCCATATTCTTCTTTTAACCCAATCTCACAATGCAAGCCTATTAAGATAAGCCCAATCCACATAGTCCATATAATTGGCCTAAAAGAAAACAAAAAGACAAATCTAATCCACCTCATCACACCCGTCACAAGCCTTTCACACTTTTGGTATTTCTCTTGTAACCCACGAAAGATGTGGTCTATATTTTAAGTTAGGATTAGCATTAGTCTTTGATCTTTGACCGATCAATTCACACAACCAATCCACATTTTCACCCTTTTTGCATCGCCTTTTGAATTTCAAACACAAATACATCTACCATCCATAATGAGAGAAATCTTGGTCAATAATCCTTGATCCACTATTTATTACCATATATGCCACTCACCCATATCAATTCTCCTCACCTAACTCCTTGACATTGCACTTTTATCCTTAACCTTTTGATCTTTGAAAGTGAAAATCAATATAAGACAAAGTTACTATGGAATTTTATCAATGCAAAAGATCAAACTAACATTTTAAAAATCTCACAAGTAACCCAAGACCTTCACCCTTGGCCTATAAATACCCCCTCTCATCACCCATATCAACACACCTCCAAGCCTTCCCTTTAGGCCTTACAGAAACTCTTCCCCTTTCTTTTTATAAATTCTTAGAAATAGTTTAGAAAATTCTCTAAAAGGAAGAAAACTAAACTCAAGTTTGTCAACTTAATTTTGATGAGAAGAATGATTCAAATGAAGCTACTCAAGAAAGTTTTACACTTTCAGCAACAAAAAAGGTAATTTTTATCTCACCAATTTACTTTATGTTGTAGTTTTATTATTTTTAACATTCTTTTATATGTCACTTTTCTTATTATAATAGCATGTTGTTGATTTTTAAATATATCTAGTCACTTAAATATTAAACCAAGTAAGGAGTAGCTCTTTTTCTCAATCAAAGAGAATCTAAGTCTCACTTCTCTTATTATAATAGCATGTTGTTGATTTTTAAATACAGCTAGTCACTTAAATATTAAACCAAGTATGGAGTAGCTCTTTTTCTCAATCAATGAGAATATAAGACTCTTCTTTTAACTTCTTTTTTTATTTTTTATTTTATGTAATTTCATTTTTAAATGAAACTATCTTTTTATTTGTTCATTTCTTTAGGTCATACCATTTCCATGATTTCTTTCTCTTATCATATAGTTAGTTCTTTTTTTATTTGTGAAACCTAGTAAGGATTAGTTTATTTCTCAATTGGGAAAGTAGAAATTTCCTTTTAACTTGATATTTTCTTAGATTTTCTCTCCTTTAATTTTTTTTTTTTTTGTAACCACATGGTTAGATCTCTTCTTTATGTTGAAATAAGAACTTGTTTTTTTTCTTTTCTTTTTCAATCAATGAGAAATAGTACTTTTCTTATAACTAAGTTTTCTTGTGTCATTCTATTTTTAGGTTTCTTTCATTTTTTTTTTCAGAGTTAAATATTATTCCTTGTATGTGTAATCAAGAAAGATTGGTTCTCTTCCCAATCAATGGGAAAGTGAACTTTCTTTTTTTACTTCGTTTTATTTTGGGTTGTCTTATTGTTACATGTCTTGTCTTCTATTGTTAACATGTTATAATGTAGTTAGTTCCTTTGAATCTATGTAATGTCCTTTTTCTTGTCTTCACATCAACCCACTTATATATCCATCTGTACTCATCTTCATAGTCTTCTTTATAATAATGTTTTTTTCTATTAGCACATTTGATTTATCTTGTATAGACTAAGCATGCATATTTTCTTTACTCTCTAATTTGCTTCATCATTTTCCAAGTATAATAGTGTTTACTCTTTTCTTCATTTCAAGTGTTCTAATAGATTGTTAAGGATGCATATATTCTCCTCTCTTAGATTTAATATTGCTTTCTATGTCATAAAGAATGCATGCTTGAATCACAAAATGTACCATGTAAACTCACAAACCTTATCACATCTATATCGGCTTGTCTTAAGAGTAGTTTAGTAAGCTTGCAAATGATCAACCATTGTCCCGGTATCGGTGCCCAATGATTTACTCCAATACCAAATGAACCGATCGAGAAGCATGTGAAGAAATCCATATGTAAAGGTTGGATTACCGATTTTGGATTCCCATTGGCCTTTAGATGGATATACCTCAACCCCTCATAGAGAATCTAGTTTAGGTTAGATTTTCGATAATCTTAAGACACGTGATTATTTTTCTCCAGTAAATATGAGTCCATAAGAAATAAAGTTCACAAGTCATAGTTTAGTTGTCATCTTATGTCAATTTAAAACGAAGTCAATTGGTTGAGAGGATGATAAGAGAATCAATGAGTAAGTAATCAGTTTTGACCAGATGAGCCAGGGGGCCTAACACCTTCCCCGCTCTCATATTCGAATGCATTGATCTCTTGTTCCACTTCTAGTGGATTCATTAGTCATTATTTTATCGTGTCCGTAAATAAAAGGCTTGGTGTCCAATTACACTATAAAAAAGGATTGATGGTGATTCCTAAATCCCATTTTTTTTCCATCCTGAGTCCTATTCGAGGAGTTGTCATCCTTCCTTCGGGTGCATTGAAATCATAAAGAGAATAAGGTACGAAATTAAATCTATCTAGAAGAAAAAAAAATGATATTCACAATCCCCATTGTAGAAGCATGAACAAAAACAACATAATTGGAGATATGTATGTTAAGTAATTTTTACATAAGAATCAATCACTTTCTTCGTTTTTAGTCCTAAAGCACTAAAGGAACCTGATTATACTCAGTTCCTTCTCCAACATTTGCCAACATTTCCATTGTCAAGCAGAAAGGGGATGTCAAGCATTCATTCATTCAATCAGAAATCAGGATCATCCCCTTTATAAACTACTAAGTTGTTATAGATACATACTACCATGTACACTTATATGTGATTCACTGCATTACTTAGTAATTTGCAAATAAATTATATAATAAGGATGGGAACAGTATTTGCTCTTCGATTAATGATAATACTTGGATCCAAAATTAACAAAGCCCAAAATAGTTACATATAATCGTTTCTAGGAGTAATTGGACCCGTCATGAACCCAACCCGTAATGTTGTATGTGCTTCATGATTAACTTCTATCATGAGATCATGAAAATTTCTTAAATGAAACAAAATAAATGAAATCATGAAAATTGTTTGCATGAAACAAAACAAATCACATGATAAAAGAAAAAAACTAACAAACAAATTAAATGAGAAAGCTCTCTCTATAGAGAGAGGGTTTGACAACAGAAATATTCACTAGCTTAATTAGTTTCTTCACATAGACAAACTTTAATATAGAATATTATGGGTAGTCAAAATATTAAGAAAGTTTCTAAACGAATTTGTGGGAACAGTTGTGAAATAAAAAACTTATCTCACAGTATAATCTATCAAAGTGAGAAAGGAAGAATGAAAGAAGTTAGACAACGACAAATCTTTTGAAAAATTAAGGTACAAAAATAAAAGTATTTTGATTTCTATAATAGAAGTAATAGTAGTTTGAAATATTTTTTAACTATATTTAATTATTTATCTTAAATATTTTACAGGAAAAAATTGGAATTGAAAAGTTAATAGTTTTACCTAAAGAAGAAGCTCAATCACCTGTAGAGCATATGTTGAAGCAACCACCGAACAATGATTTCTACCTATTTAAGATCCCTATCAAAGAAACAAATCATCTTATTCTCTACAAAAATGAGAACAATGAACTTGACATTGAATTCCAAACACCCATCACTGCTAATCTTGATATCTCAAGGTTTGAAAGCTTTGAACATTTGTTCAGAAAAATTAAACGTGACTATTTCTGTTTTACCCAAACAGATTATGTCAGAAAGGTGAGACCTAATGCTGATAACTATGCTACAATTGAGTTAGAATTTGTAACAGAACAATATGAATGTCTGGAAAACGGAATGCTTGGTGATATAACATAGAGGTAAATAAATAAAGTGTTAATTAAATTTATTTGTTATATTAGTCCTTGAATTTTTTTTGATTTAATAAACTAATTAAAATATATTTTTCTTTTCAGAGAATTCAAAGATAATCCAAGACTCTTCGAGTTAGCGAAAAGAAGTGATCAAATGAGAAACTTAAGAATCATTAATGAATAAAATATTGTATGAAACGATTAAGTAAGAAACTTAAAATTATATAAATTAATAAATTGTATAAGTTGGGCTTAATACTAAATGGATGTTATCATGGCAATACTATAAACAAAATTGATTTTATTATAATATTTTCATTTACAATTTCAAGAACTTCTAATCATACATACATACTAAATTTGAAATAGGCTTGAAGATCATGAATTTAAGATTTACGAACGATCACAACTATTCATGAATAACATAAACTATAATATAAAAATTATGAGATCCTGCTATTGAAAATGTCACTGTAATGTAACAAATACATGTGATCAGATATATCTACTATTGAAAAAAAAGAAGGAAAGATTAGATACTCGAGTGAGGTCTCCTTGTCATCACTGGTTGGGGGCTTAGACCATTAAAGGTGCTTGTAAAAAGTTTGGTCTTTTCCTTCTTCCCTCTCCAAGTGATCTAGATTTGGAAGGGACAACCAGACACCCTCTCTTTTCTTTTACTTCTGGTTTTCTTTTTCTTTTTTCTTGTTTTATAGTCATATTCTTCTTCTTCTTCTTTTTTTTTTTTGGATTTATTTCTATTTTTATTATTATTATTAAAGAATTCAACCTTTTACCTTTATCTTGGGTACCCAAAGTGAGTAAATTTTGGTTGAATGCTTTTTCTCTGGACAGAGACATGTATTTTTCTTTTGATTATATCATCTCTAACGTGCTCCATTTCTTTAGCTTGCAATTCAATTTTTGCTGCTACCTTCAAAATTTGAAATCTGGTGGAAAGATTTGGGGAGAAACTACCAGTTTGAAAGCATGCCATCTCTAATTTGATTGACAATCTTTTTATTAATAATGTTCCTTTTCAGTCTTTGTTATCTTCCAGATGTCATTACCCGTAACTACTTGATTGTGCTTTTATTCGTTGGGAATGAGTAAGTGGGTGCGTCCATGAAGTATCCTTTGATGAATAGTACATATATGTATTAAAGATGGGACGGATAGGAGTATCAAATATAGGGTGAAAAAGAGTACAAGACAATATTTCTTTGAATGAGTACATGTTTCCTCTGTTGTTTTAAGGGCTTGAGAACCACTTAAGCTGTGTTTGGACCCTGGATTTCAGAAGAAAAGAAAAAAAGAAAGGGAAAAGAAGAGAAAGTACATTACTTACTTTCAATTGTTTAGTTGGATAGAGAAAATTATAAAGAAAATGTTTTCTCTTGTTTGGTTGTGTAAATAAAACCAATATGAAAATTATTCAATTTCTTCTATAGCCATATAAAATAATTGCATGGATTACAACATGCAATCCATGCATGTGTTGGTGGTGGGGGTGGTAATGGTGGTGGTGGAGAAAATACCATAGTAATCGAATGAGAAAAAAAAGGGGTACCAAAGTTATTACACATAAATCTAACATTTTTTTTGTCTTACTCGTGTAAACACAAATTTTGTGATTGAGGAATCAATGAACGAGATCTATATCACAAAACAATTTGTATTAGAAAATATGAGATTACAATCTTAGGCATTTTCTTTGTACAAAAGAAAACGTCCTCTGATTCTTCACTTTGGGGTCTTCAATCCAAGGGTTTCAACAGCTTGTTCTTGAATTTGGTCCTCCTTGATCTCCTTTGCAGCAATCAGAAAGGTGGTAGATTTTACGAATGAAATCGTAGGGATTTGTCGCAAAGTCTTCGGCTTAATCTTCGGGCTTGTAGACTTATGAAAGATGTAGGACGGAAGCTTCAAATTTGGCTTCGATCTCTGGGCTTTTCAGCGTATTAAGAGATGGAGGGCTTTATCTTCAGAGACTTTAATGCTTGTACTTTGAGGCTTCAAGTCTTCAGATCTTCAAGGCAGTAGACCAACGGGGCTTCAGAGGTTTTTCTCCTTGATCTTTCTTCTTTGGGTTTGATGATTTTGTGAATCTTCGGCTTGATCTTTGTGCTTGTAGACTTACGGAAGATGCGGGCCAAAAGCTTCGTCTTGATGTGGATCTCTGGGCTTTTGAGCGTATTCAGAGATTGACGAACTTGAGTCTTCAGGCTTGAATACTTTATTTTGGGGCTTCAAGTATGCAGATCTTCAGGTCTTCAAGACTTCAAATCTTCAAGCTGTTAGAGCAGCAGAGCTTCGGTATCTCTTTTCCTTCTTCATGATCATCTGGTCCCCTTTGAATGGGAGAGGACTACTCATATTTATAGATTTGGAGGGGAGAGTCTTCATTGAATTAGAGATAATTCCTAATTTAATTAGGGATTATCTACATGTAGGAGGGTAGAGTTCTGCTTGTTCTCAACCACTTTAAGAGATTATCCAATATAAGACAATTCTTTATTTAAGAATTATCTAAATTTTGATTGGATAGCTTTTAGATAATTCTTTTGAGAATTATCTAGAATTTTCATGTATTTTAGGATAATTCATATTTAATGAGAATTATTATAATTTTAATTCAATAATTCTCTGTGGATCCCATTTGAACTAATCAAAGATTCAATTTTAGAGAATCTTATTTTAATGAACCCATCTTGTGAGATCATGCCATGTGACAGAATTTTGATCTAAAAAATTTCTTTGTCTACAAATGCCCCCTCAAGACTTGTTTGCTGACACAACTTGTTGTGTTTGTAGCAAACAATGCTCGACTTCATAGATGCTTAGGGATTATACCCATGGTACAGTTGAACCTCAAATCTGACCTTTTAGGACTTCATCCCAAGGCATAGAGCAACCTCAAATCTGACCTTTTGGAAATTTCAACCCAAGGCATAAAGCAACCTTCACAGGTCCTTTCAATAGAACCTGATATTCACCTCCAAGACCCACTTAACATTGACATCAAACTAGTATGCATGTACACGTACCTCGTCCAGTTGTCATCTCACATACATAGAATCCCTAGTGATAACCTCCTTTAGAAACTATCCGAGCGCCTATACACACGGATAATCTGCCGGAAGTCATCACCGGTATTTTGTTCTCAATAAATTCCACAAAATACCAACGACTATACAAAATCTGAATTGTTAATCATACATATGACCAACCCAACAAATCCCATTCAGTCCAACATGATATTGGTATTATGCAGTTTATTCTACAAGTTTAACAATATTTATTCCCATCCTGGGAACGTCCAGATATCAAACAAATTAATTAATATAAATTAATACGATAATATTCCAAATGCCAGGAACGATCCGATCAACAGAATAATTAATAATATAGTTTATCTCATGCAAGGAGTGATCCCGTTAACAGAATAATTTAATAATATAATTTATCACATGCCGAGAACGATCTCGTTAATAGAAAAATTAATAATATAATTTCTAACATGCTGGACACGATCCAGTTAACAAGCTAGTTAAATAATATAATTTCTCATGCATATAAATCACTAAAAGCTATTCAATACACAACACCAATCTAAAAAACCCATGAATCATCTAAACAATAAATGTATTTACCTCTTTGTTCAAATCTCAGAGTAGAATCTTTTCAGCCTTTTTCTTCTTCCTCTATAGCAATGTGACGGCTAGGGTTGTATGAGAAAGGATTTAGGGTTGTTAAGGTGATTATATATCCTCTATTCTCTAATTTAGCCTACAAGTTCACATTAATTTATATAGTTAAACTTAGACCCCAAACTACTCATAATAACCATTTTATCCCAAGTTCACTTTTGAATTCAAGCCTCTTCCTTAATTCTCTCATCAATTTAAATGCACATGCCTAATAGAATATCCTTCCACAAATAACTCATATTCACTTGGACACTCTTCCTCCTTGTCTTCTTAATTTGAATCTAATGAAATTACTAAATTAACCTTGGATCTATTTACTGGGCTAAACGACTAAGTATTATTAGGCCTACCCATCTCAGCCCAAAAGCCAACTTTATTAATGCTTAATTATATCTCACTCCCCACACTTTTCTTAATTATATATTAACCTGATTCTGCAATATAACTATCAAAATATATTATTATCACAATCATTTCATTGATCATAAGCGTGAGTCAATCAAATAAGAATCAAGGTTCCATTCGTAATTATTTAATTAATTTAAGTAATCAAAAATAAATTATTGTATAAATTTCTAGGTTCAGGTCAATAAATTAGCGTTGATTTCAGAAGTACTATATATGATTGATACAGAAAGTTACCTTCTTATTGCTAAAATAGTGTGTATGATATTGTTCACATCTTCTTAGACATTTGAGTTTATTTCTTTA
Source organism: Pachysandra terminalis (assembly GCA_031762675.1). Taxonomy (NCBI): domain Eukaryota; kingdom Viridiplantae; phylum Streptophyta; class Magnoliopsida; order Buxales; family Buxaceae; genus Pachysandra; species Pachysandra terminalis. The sequence continues at coordinate 557 of JAUPMG010031520.1, read as the reverse complement.
CAATACTTTATATACTTGAATATCTATACTACTATTAAAAGCAAATAGTATTGTTAATAATAATTCAGTACATCATTATTATTTTTAATAAACAATCAATATTTTATTCTATTCTACCCGATTTTATCCTTTTAGAGTCCTAGAAAACTCAATTCCCTATTATATTCTATTCTACCATGTTTTATCCCTTTTAGAGTCTTAAAAACCTTAATCTTTTACTTTTTTTTTTATAAAAGTCCTAAAAAACTCAATCTCTAATCCACTTGTATGAAATATAGACTTCCACCACCATCACCCCGTAGAACACCATCTCTCGGGCGACGTCAATCACCATCCCTTGTGCGATATGCAACGTGGATCACCATCTCCTGCTCGACAACATTCATCTTCTTTTACACCGAAGATCTTTGTCACCTCTTATTAGGCATAGGTCGTTTCTTGTGAAACACAGGTCTTCCAATCCTTTCTACAGGAGGTCACTGATAAGTGCCTAGCACTTACCATTTTAACCTAGTTATTCATGTTTATTAGTCTTTATTGCCAAGCTTAATTGAGAG
>JAUPMG010031511.1:0-14655 GCA_031762675.1 Pachysandra terminalis | reverse complement strand
TTGTCTCTCAGTAGAAAATCTCCATAGCCACTTGCCCAATAGAGCCTGATTCCGAGTGTGAAGATTGCCCAAGTTCAGCCCACCTGCATCCTTAGCCTTACACACAGCGTCCCATTTCACCAAGTGATCTTTTTTCTCCCCCCCACCTTCCCAAAGGAAATCTCTCTGAATTTTTTCCATCCTATTGATCACAGATATAGGAGCCTGATACAAAGACATAAAGAAAGTTGGAAGGCTACCTAAAGATGATTGAATCAAAGTGATACGACCCCCAAGCGACAAATAATTCCTCTTCCAAGCCCTCATCTTTAACATATTGATATCACTCTTGTTTAGCTTGGTGCTCAAAGCAAAAAGTTAATTCGCTTTATGCTTATTTCTTGCATTTCCAGGTAGTTTTGAGCCTACGTTAGCTTAAGAAATATCTTTTTTATTTTGATAAATGAGGATAGTGGTGGATGTTTTGAAGTGGTTGCTTGCTTTGTAGTTTATATTTTTTCTTACCTTGTCCTTCCCTTGGGTGCTTGCAATGTAACGCATGCCTCATAGAGGTACGACCATGCTGATTTATGGAACTTTATCAATTACTCTGATTTATTATATTTATTTTTTTTAAATGTCAGCATCTATTGCTGACCAGATTGAAGAGATTCAATAAGTTTATTTGTCAAACAACAGGGAAGACTGAACGGGTTTCCATCTTGTGGCTGGGATTCAGTGCGTTGGGCAAAAATTATCTTTGGGCAAAGAATTGAGGATAATGAACTAGGCATTTCTTGTTAAGTGTTATAACATGGAAAATTTTATTTTGTGAAGCCAGAGTACAAATATGGGTTCCAGTAGTGAAATGGTGACTCTAAAGAAGTCCTCTCTTTGTATGGTCTGATATTCAGATATTTCATTGTAAATTCATGGAATGTTATTCCTTTTGAAGTTTTGAACAGAGATAAAGTCAGTCTGCTAAGACGAGTGAACGAGAATAGATATTCTCCATAAATTGCCATTTTCTTTTTATGAATCATTTGATTTAAAAGGAGAAATGTGGAGAATTTGTGCTGCTCAAAATTTTAGAGAAATTTGCATTATAGGGAAACCAAAGAGGTTTGGGTGTTGTGGAGTTGCTTCCTATCTCTCTATATAGTGTGGATTTTCCAAAAGGTGGTTAAAGATGTATTATTCTTGTCTTTAAGGGTGATGTTTGGGGCAAGGGGTAGAACCATATAGAAATTATTGACTTCTGAAATTTCCTAGGAGTTATTGAAAATAAGAACCATTCCATCCTACAGAGATTTATATAAGTAATAGATGTTTTTTTTTTTAATAGTGTACTTTTATTTGGAAAACAATTTAAATTAGCTAAAGGAACAATTTTGAAGTACATTGGTATTATGCAACTTTGACAACTGGAGGAATGTAGTAATGATTTTTCTTCATTATTCATCAAAAAAGGTAGTTATGGTTTTAAAAAATCAACGAGTCAATTGGAAACTTGATTGACTTGACTTAATTTATTTGAATTTTTGGTAGACTCATGGCCCGGACTCGCCTTGAAGCAACTTGACCGAATCACCAAGTTGACTCACATAAACTAGGGAAATGTGTTAGAGTCAATTCAATTGTGTTGAAGTAGTTACAAAATTCCTTACTCTCAAGGTAGTTTCTTATATTTTTATTAATAAAAATAAAAAAATCTGGTTAGGCTTTACAAATATTGTGGCTCTGTGAAAATGAAAAGATTGCAAAAGTAAAGGATCCATTCCCTCAGAAAGTCCCCAACAGTAACCCTAACATATTTTTGAGGACTGAACCAATTAAAGTGTCCTAAGAATTTTAAGCTCAGCTACTTTTATTCCCTTTGCAAAGATCTGGCATTCCTTTCCTTCCAAAAAGACCACCAAATAGCAAAAGGATATGAACTTTACAGATCATGTTTCTTCTTCAAACCTTGATAAACCAACCATTAACGTAGTCAAGAACACCATTAGGGAAAACCCAAGAGCTATGGCATTAGTAAGTATCAACTGAGTGGTGGATTCGGCAGATTTGAGAAGTTAGGATTAATGGACATGATAGGATATTTAAGTAATTTGGTAGAAATAATAAAATTAATAGATTATGTTTGATTAAGCAATGTCATATGTTATAATTTCTTTATTGGAAACAAGATGGTATACTCAATGCAAAGAGGATATACAAATGAACACAAGGAGTTTGTGCAGAAATCCGATTTAGAAGCTTTTACTTTTATAGGAAGACAAATAGTCCATACTCTATGTTAGATATTTATTCCTGATGTGAAAGTAAAGAAAAATAAAATCTGAGTGTTGTAGTAGAATCTGTTGAGTGCCGGAGTCCAGCATATGTCCTATACAGGTAAGCCACTTATTTAGAGGATGCGATATCTAGCACACTTCTACCCTTAGATGTTCAATATGTTGAACACTTGTCGACATGGAGTTGGACTGTTTCAGATGTATCTGTCTTCATTTGTTCCAACGTTGTACAGAGTAACATAGGCATTATGCAATTTTTTTTTTTCACTGTAATGTACATATATCTTGAGGTAGGCCATCTGCTTTGTAACTTGATCAGGGCAGGCAGGGCAGGTTAGGGACAGACCTGACTGCAACATCTATTATAAGCAAAATACAGCTATTTAAGTAATAATTATTTTTTTTGACATTTATTTATGGAATATACATTTTATAAAAATACATATATAATCAACATATACGTGATTAGCTACAGAGCGGGCTAGGGTTGGATTGCATCAAACCCAAACCCAATTTATGGCAGCCATACCCGAACCATTAGGGGAGGGCGAGGGGCTGGTTAGGATTTGTCAAAACTCGCCCCAAACCCCCTCTATTGCCATTCTACTTGTGTATGTGTGGGTGTGTACGTGTGTGTGCATACCTAAAAAAAAAGTGTGTGCATACCTGCATGCATGTATGTGTGCTTGCTTCCATGCGTGTGTGCATTTGTAGTTGTGTGTGCTTGTACATGTGTTCATGCTCATCCATGCTTGCTTACTGGCATACCTAGGCAGGTGTGTGTGCTCATATGGATGTGGATTGGTGTATGTTTTTGTGTGTGGATATGTGTTTGCATGCTTGTCTGCACGTGCTTGTGTCGGTGCATCTATGTGTGGGTGTGCGTGCATATGCCTGTGTACGAGCATATGTGCATGCATGTGTATAGGTGTATGTGCATGGGTTCATGTTTATGTGTGTGTGGGCGTGGGTATGACACTATTTTCATGTCAGAACTCGACACTTGTGTCTGATTGTCTGTGTCCAATAATCAAATTTTAGAAGTGCTCATGCAACATTGCCCAAGAGATGACAAATCTCCTTGGAAAACTAATCTAAATAATTAAGGTGAAAGGACAGTGAGAAATGTTTTTTTCTCTTTCATTTCTTTACACGTGATAGTACATTCACCAAGGCAACTTTCTGCTGATAAGTTGACTCTCAAAATCTTCTCCATAGTAATGTGACCTTTGATGGCACTGTAGGATTCAAAGTAACCTTGGCGGGGAATGTCTCAATACCAAAACTTCGATGGCCAGAGCAAATGAGCAAACAGAAAACTCCCAATTACCATTCCAGATCCAGCAATACTTGTCCTCTGCAAAGAAAGGAGACAGCAAAGCCTACAGGAGACCTAGAAGAGAGCCTAGAATGTATATGTCAATTGAAACGAATCCGTTTGAACTCCGTGGTTGAAGAGGTAGAAGTTTCCATTTTCAGATAATACTATCTCAGGAACCTTTACGGGCCACCTAAGAAAATAAATCTGAGACATACAGCTCAATGCTTGAGAGTAGAATCAAATATCGTACTAAATTTTCTATCTGCTGGCTAAACCCACCCCACCCTACCCTCTAATTCATTGACCTTTGTGATACCTTTTCATTCTCCAACTGCATAACTTCCAGTCACTGAATTCCTATCCCAATCCAAGGGTCTATTGCCATATTTGGTTGCAGTAATAGATCTCTGAATTCTTGTTTCTTTCTTCCCCGAATATCCAAAGCAGTTACTGAAAAGGAGCTGTATTCCTAGCTGAAATAAGATGAATGCTTGAGCCATCCTGAGACAACTAAGTGAAATTTGTTCTCTATGGATGTCCATAGGAATCCCATTCAAGATTTTCCAATGAGTCAATGAAACTGGAACAGTAAAGAGCACGAAAGTTGATTGGTTTAGTATATAATGAATTATTAATTAGACTGAACTTCCCTCCTCAAGACAGATAAACTATTTGTTAATTTCTCTTGAATCTTTATCCATTGGGTTCCACCCTGCTGTAGGCTTATGGCTATTAGCATGATGTGGACCAGGATAAGAGGTGGGAATATGAGTCACCCTACTAGCCCAAGAACTGCTTATTCTGACAAGCAGGGTTTAAATTTCAATTTTGAGGAAATATCGTGCCTTTGGAACAGAGAAATTCCTCTTCTTTGCAATATCATGCGTAAAACATTATGCAGAAAAATTTCGTGGTAAGGAAAATATCAACGTTGATGCCTTTGAAAAGGGAAATTTTGGGGAAAATTTTGATGAATTACAACCTGAGATCTCTTTAAAAAATTAAATGATTTACTTGAAATATGAAGCTGTTTATGGTTCTGATAATGTAAGAGCAATTTACCATCTGCAAATTGAAGATGAGAAACAGTACTAATTGCATACAATTAAGCTGCTATGTTCTGCTTTGTTAATAAGGTTAACAATGGCCTTTTGTACAATTGAGAAAAGGAATGGTTGATTGGGGATTATACCCTAATGGAAGAATCCTTGAATTTTGTATGAATCTTGTAAAAAAGCTATTTGCAAGAACGTGTAAGGATGTTGTCAAGATATGCCTTAATTCATTTCCTCCACTTCAAGCTGAATCCCATTTCCTGCCAAGGTGAAGCAGATATTCTCAATTTGTAGGTCTCCTCATTGCTAATGTTACATACAAGGATTCTCTTCTTAGCCTAGAATCTACGTATTCATTACCGATGAGAATCCTGCGTAGGATCTGTCTCTCACGAATAAATACACCTTGCTGTTTAGAAATTCTTGATCATAGGAAAGGATCTTGTCGAGGGTACTCTTTTTTTGGCAAAAAACAATTGGAAGTAGAAAAATGAGACAGAAATTAAGGGGAGGGGGGGAAGACAAGTCAGATGAACCATGGCTGAATATGATAGTCTGTGAGAGTAATTACATGACTTGAGTAGAATTTTATCAAATTCAAAATCATTACTGTTGATTCACAAATTAATTTAAAGTTTATGAATATTTGGCTAAATTTTGAGTCTTTTTTAGTTTTGGGCCAATTGAAGTACAATTGATCTGGCATGCCATGTTGGGATTATTGCTATGCATCTGGACCATGTATTGTCGAGCATAGTGATTTTATTTATTTATTTGTATTTTTATTTTTTTTTGCATTTGTAAATTTGTTGGTTCTACTATTGTTCAAACTTATACTCCCAGCTACTTTAGGTAACTTGGTATTTCTGTTTTTATGGGGTTCCCTTTACATGATTATAACTAAATGTCATGCCTCAGTTGTGTGCAGATAGCACGAGCATTTGGTGCTTCTGAGATTATCGCTATTGATGTTCAAAATGAAAAACTTGATAAAGCTAAGATGCTAGGAGCAACTCACTGCATAAATGCACTAGAGGAAGATGCTGTTGATAAGATAAAGGTGCTTATCTACCTCTTTCTTTAGGTTTTTTAGTAGATAGAAAGCTGTCAGTTCAAATGTTTAAAGGATGTGTAAAATTGAATTTCTACAGTATTAGTACCGGGCACGTGATATACATGAGAATTTATCATAAATGATTGTGTTATTATTTTATATTTCATTTTAAATATAAAATATTGATTTTTGAATATAATTAAACTGCGAAATAAATTACATTAATGATTAAGCAATAATACGTGAAAGTGGACATCAATAGAAAGATTTTGGACAGACCTTTCCAATGTTTTTTTATTCTTTATCTTCTTTTATAGAAAACCTATTTTACATAAATTTGGCGAGTCCATGTCCGAATCACGTGTCCATGTGTGTGGACACAAATTCAAAGATGGTCACACCACAGATTCGACGTATTTAGGCCGTTTGCTGAATCCAATGGGGAAAAGAAGGCTATGTTTTCCAGATTGAAGGAGAAAATGGGAAGAAAAAAGAGAGAAGAAATATGCCAGAGTATGTGAGAGAGAAAGAGAGAGGAGGAAGCGAGAGAGAACTTATAGTCGAAAATCTCCCAAATATATGCTAGAGAGGAAGGAGAGAGAAGAGAAAGTGTGTCACAACCTGAGACGTATGGACTTATTTTGCCAATTCCCGATTCGCGACTATCGTGTGTAACCACACAGATCGTGGTTAATTAAAAACCAATCATGTCTGTAATAGTTTTATCAGAGTAATCTATAGCAGAAGCAACTAAAACAAACTATACATTAACTTAAAACTTAATGTACACATATACCTACAGGGAATAGCAAAAGAGTTGTTACACACACTCTCCAATCTTTCTCTACAATTCCCTCTCTCTCAGAGGAAACAAATGTGATCTTCCTCTCTACTCTCTAAGATCTCCGCCTCTAGCTGGCTGTCTAGTTGATCATCCTCTCCTATTACCTCCCCTTCCGTGTTAGACTCTGAAAATTTTTAGAAAACATTTTAATCAGAATAAATTCCCAGTAAGTAATAATCAGTGAAAACAAATCTATATGAGAAATTATGCTCTTCAAGACAATAGGTATAAATCACAATTTTAAATGTAACGGAAATAAACAATATGTAGTATGAAGCATTCCATTAATCAGGTATGACATTTTAACTGAAATTTAAATAAAATAACCAGAACACACATATAGATGTTCAGGTTGGCACGGACACCTTGGTGCCTTCCCATAGTAGCTGGAACTAGGGCACAACTCATCGGCGCAAGGCTCACGGTAAATTCAACTTACTATAGGAAATTAAATATACAAAAGTCACTTTGATGTCATGACCGGGCTAGGGCTCATGACCATCAGTAGAGACTGAACATAATCCACATTGATCAAATGGGATAAAACGGTTACTTGCAAGGACTCCAGATCGTTGCTCGTCAGCCGGCATCAAAATGAAACATCATAAACTCGTCATACATTTTACAATTACATAACTGGATGTAGTAGCCACACAATGGTCTACACCCACATATCGGCGCAAAGCCGCCGACATTTTACCCCATATAGCACACATCTCATACGTATGCAAATCATGTATATTATACTGAGACCGTCAAACCTGAGAAAATGTAGTTTTGTAAAAATGTCGTTGATAGCTTCAATCAGCCAAGGGGCTCCCTCATTTAATCGAAGGTGCCAAAAACTCAGTAATATAATTTTTATAGTAAATTTCAAATCTGAACTGCAAATCAGAATTATTATTATTTTTTTTTTGATCAATAACAAGTTTTATTAAGGAAAGAAGGGAGAAAAGAGTACAGAGATAAAACAAGGAAAAAGAAAATAAAAGAAAATAAGCCCCAGAGGGGACTATAGTATGTAGGGAAAACATCAAATCTGAACTGCAAATCAGAATTATAGTATTTAGGGAAATCATCAAATCTGAACTGTAAATCAGAATTATAGTATTTAGGAAAACATCAAATCTGAACTTCCAAAACAGAATTATAGTTTTGTACAGCAACTTCAAACCTGAACTTAAAAATAGAAGATATAATTGCAACTAATCTAAGCATTAAAATATATTCTAAACCTTATAAATTTTATTCTTTCAATTCCAAAACTATTATACTTAGTATTATTACTTACAGATTTAGGCTAAAATCTTAGCTTTGGTTTCCTTCATCATCTTCGTCTTCTTCTTCTTGCTGTTCTGCAGTTTTTCTCCTCTCTAATCAGTTTCTACTACTATTAGAACTAATCTAATGTAAGTATTTTTATACATATTCACTTAATAATTTAATTATTCTTATTAATTTTTATTAATTAGATAGTTAGGTTTAATTTTACTTAATTTATTTAACCTATATTATATTAATTAATTGATGTTAGTTTCTAATTAACCTTCATTAACACATGTCCCCATTCTATCACCTTCAATGCCACATGTCATCATTTAGGTCTTGTACCTTTTGACTCACATTAGATGGCATTTCTGAAATTTTCATATTACAAGTGTAACCTTCCTTTATTACTTAGTTACACGAATGCTATTTCATTTATTTCCCTCTATATCCTTCAGTTACCATATAGCTCACCTCTAGGCTCGTAATGCATACTCACCAATCACATGTGCTCTTCATCATGCTTGGTGCGTAATTAGACTTAAGAATTATATGATAAAAAATTAAGTTTAATTATTTAATTACTAATCACATATATACTTTTATATGCATACTTATATATAAATGTAGGTACATCCATCATCTATATTACCATTAGTGTAGATATTGGTTAGTATATATTCACTAAGCAAGTACTACATTGCACATGTAATTATTAAGTTAATTATAATTAGCATTTAATTAAATTTCAATTCATTATAGTGTGTGTGTATGAGAGAGAGAGAGAGAGAGAGAGAGAGAGAGAGAGTCTTCGTAGCTGCCTCAACTCTTCTCTATGCAGAGAACACATTTTTAGGGTTGTTTTGCTTCGTCTCTTTCCTTAAGAAAGAAGGCTTTTGGTCAAAGACCTAAATAGGCTTCATCTTAAAATGTAATTGCAGATATACCTTTTTCAAAAGTATCTCTTTCTTTTCTCAAAATTTTAAACTGGTCCTTTCCTTCTAAATCAATAATAAATAACCTTTCTATTAATATAAAGTACAACCATAGTATATCTATATTATTTGTAGTAACTTATAATTTTATGTTCTATAATATTTTATTTTTGTTAACACAGAATTTTTATATTATATATAGATAAATTTAATTATACTCTGAATCCCCGGATACTATTTTTTAGGGTTAGTCAAATCCAACACCTCTTGTCAGGTTCCAACACGCACCTGTACTTGTGAAACTTAGCTGAAAACTGATAGAAAGACAAAGGTTTTAACTTCGGAAATAGATACACGATAAGATTTAGTTTCCTATGAATAAGGAACTCATTTTTCTTCCCTTTGAACTGAAGAAGCTTTGCATCTCATTCCAATCAATTACATGGGCTTGAAGGCCATTTAATTGAATTATGTTTTTGTATCCTTATTATGATTTACATACGCCTATTTTAGAAAGCGTGCTTTAGGGGGTAAAAAAACTTTTCCAAAATGTGCTAGGTGTCTCAAAGTTAGAAATTTGTTGACTTCTCTTAATATGGTCGTGTAGATTATTCAACGGGCAGCACATATTAGATGGTTACTGTAGCACAATACTTGTGTTATATGTCATTGCTGGCATTCAAATATAGACTCTATGTAAAGGATTCTCTAGGTAAAAAATGAGGAAAATTAATGATTCTAATTCACTTGGATGCCTAGGAATACAAAGTATATAGTCTTTATAAATTAGTCATCTTCTCAGATAATTGGAATCATTTGATGAAGCTAATTTTTTGTCCAAGATATCTCTGACGTCTGTGATCTGTCCAATTTAGGATTAAAATATTCTGTGCCATTGTTCCTGTAAAATTGGATACTATAGTATTTATGCTTGCGCAACTGCACCAAAATGTTATTATCTTCTTAATTATAAATATCACGTATGGACCAAAGCCTCATAGATTAGGGTGGTCTAATTTACTGCCTTTTAGAGAGGAGGTTCTAGGCTCTACTCCTTCTGGCTTTGAAGGCTTCCTTTTTTGAGGGCCAAAGTGTTCCATTCTTAGAAGAAACAATTAAAGCAAGTTCCTTAAGTATATATTACTTAACTAGTAATAGAGCTACCAAAACTGAAAGACAATGTCATCATATGTGACTGCGATCAGAGTTATCCTTTCTTTGGGACCATGTTAAATATTGATTGATGTCCCTTTAATGACCTATTTAAAATGCAAACATCTCCGATGTCAAATTTATAGTCATAAATTGCTACTACATCAGTTTTTGGGAGGATAATTGGATTGGGGTGGAAAGATTTCTATGATCTTTGTCCATGTCTTTATAATATGGTTGATTGTTAATAGAATTTTCCAATCACTTCTTTGAATGCAGGGGAGGCCACATTATTTGGCAGCCTTAGTTTGATACTTTGATCATTGTCCATTAGATGGAGAGCTCTAGAAGTGCCTGCTTCTTCTTTCTATTTTGGAGTTGAGTATGTTGGAGAAAATTCTGATAATCAGAAGTTTCCACTGAAGTCTTTCTATGAGAGCCTAAGGAATTTGCCGGGTTCTGTTCCTCAGATATCTCCCAAGGTTGATGCAGGTGCTGACTAGATTTCTTACAGTTGATCAGCTGATTAGAAGGGGATGGGATAATGCCTGATTGATGTCTGCTCTGCGAAGTTGAATTTTTAGTTGGTGAATCATCTTTTCCTCCCTTGTAAAATAGTGAGGTGTTTGGTCCTTTTTCTTATCCTTGTTTGTTATCTCTTGGGTCTTTCAGAATCATCTCTAGGATCTTTTTGATTGCTAGGATAGTGGACTGGGTGGTTTTTGTGTTTTGGTGCTTTAGGAGATGGTTTGTCTTGTGGTGTGTTGGGCGGTTTGGAAGGAGAGGATAAAAGAATTTTCAAAGACATGAATAAATCTCTCCTGAAGTTGTGAAGGTGTATAGGTTCTTATATTTCAATTGGGCTTCTATCTTTCCTGAATTTTTTAGTTTTTCTTCTTCGTCTTTTGGTGTGTAGGCAGGCTTCACTAACCCTTATACATTACAGTACATATGAGCTGCTTCACCTCTAAGAGCAATGCATGAATCTAGACAACAGTTAAATGAAGCCATCTCTAAAAGAAGCCCGACATAATTTTGGCAAATTTGTTTTCTGAACTACCCTCTTTTGGAATAAGTGTATGTAAAGAAAAGAGGAGAACAAAAATAATTGTACTGTGTCGTATTTTTTTTCTGCGGGATTGTAGTATCTTATGGACATGCAGTTTGACTATTTATTATGAATTTTACTTGGTGTTGAACTCAGTTTTAACTATTATAAATGGTAGCTTTTTGTTATACAAGGATTGGTTGTAGTTTCTGATGCATGTTATATCTAATCTTAGAGTTTAATGCAAGAATTCAAATATGTTATTTTGCACAAGCCAGGTAGTGATGTACAAAAGTTTCAAGTGTTAATAGTTGTTTTTGCACAGTTATATATGTGGAGTATGGAGTGATGCTGATTTAGTTAGGTGGTGCTGGATGTTGTTGGAGGCAGCCTTGACTGGAGCACCCTGTCTCATTATTGCAAAATTTTGAGTTCCTTGATACCTCCTCTACAGTTTCTTTAATATTTTACTACAAGATTTTTCCTTATTTGGATCAATTACAAGCTTGCCGGCTATTAAATTGTCGCTTGCTCTTGACAGAAAATTACAGGAGGAATGGGCGTTGACATTGCTGTGGAAGCATTGGGGAAACCACAAACTTTTCTACAGTGCACACAAAGTGTACGAGATGGAGGAAAAGCTGTAATGATTGGACTTGCACCATCTGGTGCTATTGGGGAAGTAGACATAACCCGTCTTGTTCGCAGACAGGTTTGTATGTTCGGTTTGCTAATATTTTTGAAAGTTTAATAGACTTTCTTCACATGTTTTACTGGTCCTTGTGCTCTTAAAATGCTCTTTAAATGTTCTCGTTTGCTATATTCTATATGGATCTGTCTTCTCAAGTTAGATTATTAACTTATTGGATATCTAGAGTTTGGGTTTAAGAACCCAAAAATAAGGGTCCTTAAGTACCATAATCTGACATGTGTCATGTATATGGAAGATTAGGACCCACCACTGAAGATGTCTTACTTGTGAGGATCTCCAGGAAAAAAAAATCAGTTTGATTAGATGATGTTTATCCATCTCATTGACATACTTTGCTTCAGACCTTTCTCCTAATCTTTTTGATAGTTTTCCATCTTTCAAAACCATACAGTAAAATCAAATGGTTAAAATCATTTGATCAAGCTGATAAATGACATATTTGATCACTTCAATGGATGGTTGATCCTGGTCCTTCTTGAAAGCTAGACACATGTCTGGACTCTGGTGCCCAAAAGCTTTAATGGGGTCTTACGTACCAGATTCCAGATTTTGCCTTCAAAATATTGTCTCAGTTGGAAACAGTGTATTTTGGTTAGTGAAAAAACAAAGAAGAACACGGAGTTTTGGGACGGAGAAGAAGTCTAGGCTTTAGATAGCTACCCAGTGCATCTTATTACTTTGCTAATACAACTTCTATTTCAAAAGTAACTTTCATAAGTTGTGCAGGCTATGAACGAGCAATATGAAACTTGAAAGAACATCAAAATTTGGATATTTCTAGATGAGGAGAAATGTTCCTTTCCTAGTCTTTCATTCTATCAAGTAGGGTAGATTAGTCTTGGTCCAGAAGATCAAAGGTTTTAGCATTTACTCGAATTCGTACTTTTGTATTATTTCGGGAGTTGTTTTTTTCCTTTATTATTATGCCATTCACTCCTCATAATTTCTTTCTCAATGTTACCATTGATAGGGTGAGCGCTATGGAAATTATATTAGCTATACTAAAGCCACATATCTTCTTATCATGGTTCAAAATTTGGTATTGAGGTACGGTCAGCTCGAAAACGGATACATATTGAGTATTGTATTGTATACGCTGTAAAAATCATAGATATGGTGGATACACAAGAAAAATGGTGAATGCATGAAACAAGATCCACTTTTAAGCAAAAATAAGGTAAAGATATTGTAAATTAGCATGTTTTTGATATGATACACCACACATATAATATATATTAACATAGAAACCAACCGCTACACACGTGGGCACAACTTCAATAAGTTTAAAGGGACATCATAATATATTATATAAGCTAATAAAACATAAAAAAATCATACATATCTAGTGGAATTAATTACCTATAAGTAACAAGATTAGTCAGTTTGAAAACATAGAAGCAAACTTCCAAACGAACCCGAAATCCATTTGGAATACCTTGGAACAAAAAAGAACAAGTTTTATTACATATAAATGCATATTTAAAACAAAAGCCTTCTTATTCGACATTCTTCAGAGAAGGAAAATAGCAAATGAAAGGAGAGGAAGAAGGATAAGGAGAAGAAGAAGAAAAAAGAATATCAGCTCAGCCACATAAATACTCTCTCTCTCTCTCTCTCTCTGTATTTTTTTTTCCTTCCATTTTCTTCTTTTGTGTTCCTTTTTGAAATTAGGTTAGCAATTTAAGGGTTTGTATTTTTGTTTTATTTTTTTTTGATCATTCTTTACTTTTTCATTATCTTTTTTTTACCAGTATCCAATGTATCGAGACAATATTGACAATGTATCGACCGTATCGGTAATGTATTGACCGATACACTGTAAAAAGATACACATCATATCTTAATACTGCGTATTGTGTTGTATCGGTCAATACACGATATGTATCGACCGATACAACGTGATATTTTAAACCATGCTTGCTTTGTGGTAACTTCTTAAGATATTGGTGAGGAGATACAGTTACTGCAAAAAATCATTGAATAAATTCCATTTTTTTTGTCCTGGTTGCTTTAAGCATCCTGTTTTTCTAGAAGTTGTTTTGATTTGATGCTGTTTATATTGAAAAGCTTATCGTGTATTTTTCTCAGAATTTGGTTGTCACCATAGGGTTTTTTTTTTTCTTTTTTGATGAATTATATTAAAAAAGGGGGGAGATAGAATGAGCAAAAGGCGCTTCAACAGAAGCTTCGAATAGAAAACAGCAAAATAAAATACAAGAGTAAGAAAGTAAAAACAATATGATATTACTCGGCAATCATATCCTCACTAAGAATGCCTCTGAATAACGACACTATGAATACAGTTCCTTGCCAAGCGATCTGTGTACCCATTAGCTGATCTAGGCACATGAACTAATGAGATGTTCATCTCATCTACCAATGCCAAAGACCAAGCCAAGTAAATAAGATGTCTCCAACTATTCGCTCCGAATCCGAGACATAGAATCTCAAGGATTTCCAAGGGAATGACCTTCGGATCCAACCAATGGATGTAGCCAAATCATCTAAACCATATATCATGGCCCAACAGAGCACAACTAAATAACCAGCGGAAGTCTTATAAATTTTAAACCAACTCCTTGAGTGCAATTTAAACAAAATCTCCAAACCAACATAGAGTTAATTACAACCAAGTGCCCAAAAGGGTCAAAACAGTATTTCTAATCCATAGAGTTAAAACTAAATAAAACATCATTGTCCATAAAACCATAGTAGCACTCATCGCCACCATCAAGCAACTCTCCAGGTCCAGCCATCAGTCTTGAGGATAACTTGTTTCAAGCAAGGTTCTAAATTTCGATTTCGCCGGCATGCCGCCGATATTTCGCTAGCATAGTGGAATATTTCACCAGGTTGGAGAAAAATGGGGAAACGTATATCTTTCAAGGAAATTTTGATTCCAAATTTTTTTAGGGTTTAATGAGGTTAAAATACACCTAAAAAACCTAAAATATGCAAAAACACATGCATATATATACATTTACACATAGTTAGG